>JAODFY010140757.1:0-17893 GCA_027580055.1 Paracaudina chilensis | reverse complement strand
CAGGCATGGACATAAGAGGCGAAGATTGGGGTCAGTTACGCAGGCATGGACGTAAGAGGCGGAGATTGGCGTTCGTTACGCAGGCATGGACGTAAGCGGCGGAGATTGGGGGCAGTTACCCAGGCATGGACATAAGAGGCGAAGATTGGGGGCAGTTGCACAGGCATGGACGTAGGAGGCGCAGATTGGGTGCAGTTACACAGGCACGGACGTAAGAGGCGGGCATTGGGGGCAGTAAGAGGCCCGTAAGAGGCGGGGATGAGGGGCAGTTACACAGGCATTGACGTACGAGGCGGCGAATGAAGCAGTTAACCTTCAGATGTATTGTTCGGTCAAAAAAGAACAATTTTGTGCAGGTTTTTCTACTTAACGTTGATGAAACAGGGTATAGTTAATTGCAATAATGGACCATTTAATACCCTTTTAACCCACAGAATTGTGACAGGGCAATGCTACCCCTACAAGAGTGGTATGAGCCTTGATATGAGTATGAAAAAAGGGAACTGCTACGTACCCGGCAAACTGCCGCCAATAGTTTGCCCCGATCCCGTGACTTACAGCGATAGGTACAAGACGTCTCCTGCTTACAGAATTGCAGATCATGTAAGTTATCAGCTGTATTTATGACCATTTCTTTTGTAAACTTCGATCAAAATTACACGTCAAGCGCGCAAAAATATCGGCCGCCTTGAGACAGGTGTGCCTTTTATTGGCTCCAAATTTCGTCATTCAAAGTATCATCTATATGCCCACGCGCGCAACCCGTAGAAATTTATGCACATTCTTTCCCATTCCAGCCTTTCCCCAAATGGAAATTTCTGGCGATACGGGCAACTGGGTGCATGCATCTCTTATTTTCAAATGGGTGTAGGATTACAAGGATCATGTTATTTCCTGATCATATGCTCGACTTTCATAAATGTGGGATGGAAAACATACCCACATCTTCAGTTGAATGGAAATATGTATGGACTATTTAGCTACTATATTTTAGCTAGTTAAATGGTCAAAAGGCATTACATACCTTCCTGTGAAACCGCTGTAAAAATATAACCCTGCGTGCGTAGCGTATACAATAGCGTATACAAAATATATAAGACTATATATATATATGTCCAATGTTTGCATGATGCCCTTTTTACCTTAGGTCCCTACACCTCTGAATATGGCTTTTTCCATGTTTTGTACATAATAAGTCTATATGTTGTTTCTGAATGACCCACTTTGACCCATGATAACATGATTTATATTATGACGTTAGGACCCACGTATCACTTCCTCCTTTCATTATGTTCCAATATCAACAGGGTGCCCAACGGATGACCATAGTGGTTTTTTTTTAATCTCGTCGATTGCATTTTTACCCACAGCCCAGGGAAATCCAAGCTGAAATAATGAAGAACGGTCCCGTACAGAGTAAGTATGTTGTCAGGGGCACGAGTCCCCTGAATTTATCTCCACTGAGAAGGGGGCATGTCATTATCCCCTCAACCAGACAGACCAGCCAACAGACCAGCGATTTGTGCGTTTCATATCACTCCCAAAACCAAAGTGTTATTGAAATACAAATTAAATAAATGTATGGGCTAAGTAGAGGAGAGGGAAAGAGAGTGGGGAGGGGTCAATCCACATCCTAAATACATTCATCAGACTTTTAGTGGCGTACTGCGTGGTGCTCAGTACAAAGGAACGGGGTAGCGTGAATCCTAATGGCGTTGCCCCAAATGGCGTTGCCCCAAATGGCGTTGCCCCAAATGGCGTTGCTCTAATTGCGTCGCCCTAATGGCGTTGCCCTAATGGCGTAGGCATTAGGGCATTTAAAATAAACTGCGTCGAGA
This sequence comes from Paracaudina chilensis, assembly GCA_027580055.1. Taxonomy (NCBI): domain Eukaryota; kingdom Metazoa; phylum Echinodermata; class Holothuroidea; order Molpadida; family Caudinidae; genus Paracaudina; species Paracaudina chilensis. The sequence goes on along the minus strand of JAODFY010140757.1, from coordinate 16,055 downwards.
CCAAAGATTCTCGTAGGTCTACATTTTATAGACCATAGCTTAATATTTAAATGGGAAAATATCAATAAAAAACAAATTAAAAATAACAACAACATTAAATTGACCTGTGGTGTTTGGATTTTACGGGATAAAACTGTTTTTTGCATACCCAGTACGGGTGCCCATTGTGGTTTATTTTAAGAGTGCTTGTAGTAGTCGTTGGTACAGTATTTGTCGTTATACTTTTCCGTTATATCATAAAGAAACGTGAATGTTTTTTAATGTGTATTCTTCGTTTTAACCGTCGCTTTATTATTTCTGTACTCAGCGGCGATACACGTAAAAAGTGACTTCTTTATGTACAAATCTGGCGTGTACAAATACTCGGGGCTTACCAACGATACAGACAACACAGCAAGCGACAGTGTCGGCTGGCACTCGCTGAGAATTATCGGCTGGGGCGTCGATAAAACGGATCCTTCTCAACCTCGCAAATACTGGGTAAGTCTTAGTCAACAGGCTGTGTAGACTGTCGTCCACCATAAAACAATATATCTAATACAAGAAATCGAACATATACTAATTATTCCCTATAAACAAAAATCACAACCATTTGCGTAACCGGTGCTGGTGAGCTGGAGTGTCATAATTATTTAAGAAATACTTAATATTTAAGAAATAATTAATTGTGTTCTTCTCCCCAACAGTTGTGCGCAAACTCCTGGGGTAAGGATTGGGGTGAGGACGGTCTAGTGAGGATAGCCAGGGGCCACAACGAATGCGAAGTCGAATCCTTCGTGGTGGCCGTCTGGGCCAAGGTAGAGGCGGAAATGATGAACGGGAACGGCTATAATATGTACGGCAAACGAAGGAGACGAAGGCGATGACGTCACTTTGTTATACCGCGGCGATTTTGAAATGCGCTATAGTTTAAAGACGAATTTCAGTTAGATATTTTGTTTCATAGAAAAAGTTTGTTTTCTTTTTTTCAAAGAATTGTATTAAACGAACAGTGTGTGTGTTTTTCCGGTAAGCAGACGTTGCCAACGATCACAGTCAACTGAACTTATTTGTAATTATATTTATACTTCTAGACTGTACTTTCCCAAGCCTTGTCTGCTGTATCTGTAAGATATAGTCGAATGTATTTAAGCCGGACATTTATATAATTTGTGTAATAATAAAGGTTAACACGTTAGGCTACTGACCTAATATGTTGACAGGCTCGAAATAGAAACAGACGCGTCTGATGTAGACCTACTCTACCAATCAAATTGGTTTAATTTTGACGCACGCGCAGGGGGATGTTAACAATGGCTTTAGACCTGTGTGTCGAGAGAATAAGAGCCTTGTCCAGGTTGACGCAGGCATGACGCAGGCATGACGTCACTGCAAACCTAGAGCGATTTAGATCCAGGGAGTGATACTTGCACAGTCCCACGAGTTTCTGGTGACACCGGAAACTTATGAGAGTAAATTTTCTAAGTGTAAACTGCATGTTTGCTCATATACCAGGGATGATTTCAGGCAAAGGTTCGTGAGTCTACAACTGAGTTACTTTTTTGTTAAGTTCTGCTACTTAAGCAAAACAACTCTTGCCCCGGGAAGGCTAGACATATGTTATACAGATCATGAAATAGATGAAAATTATATCCTTGAGCAAAGACAAAACCATGTTATGGATAATACCACTGCCCCACTCCCCACCTGATAACCTGTTCAGTTCAACGCGCAATGTTGCCACGCTTCCATCTTGAAAACAATATTATTTTTATTAGTATATGAAAGAAAAATATGTTCAGTGGTTTAGACGTCTGAATTCATTTCACAAGAGTAAGAAACATTGAAATAATAAGAAAAATATAAGAAAATATTATTTCTTATTCGTGACGAACATATACGGTTAAATCTATTGCAAACGATTTTTGTTTATTCCCGCAACAAGTTTTGTTCCCAAGAATCTATTGCACGGAAGGGAAAAGACATGTCGGCTCTCCATTGCCACAGTATCAGTATATAGAATATATAATTATGAATGGATTTGCGACATCAAACTAATTTATTAAAGGAAACATCAGCCCCAACCATAAATTAATATTATTGTTATTTAGGCTTTGGTCAAACCTTGAACGCGCGGGGAATCAGACACCGCGCCGGGATCAAGAGCGAGTGTAGACGCTCGCATACTCTGGTATGAATTCACAATCGTAATCTCCCTTCCAGGATGGATCAGACCACGCGAGATCAAGAATGGCAGCTGTGCATTGCCTTCTGTTCCTCTGACCTCGGTTCCGTTCTCCAGTGTTGATGAAACCAAGATCAACGTAACAATGTGGTAAAAATCGTGATCTCCCCCTTTGCGTTCTCGGGTGTGAACAAGGCTAGTGATCATAGAACATAGAGTAGTGAAGAAACCACTTAAACATTAAATAAGAGAAATTTTCGTAACATTTGATTTCCTAGTATTTTATATTACTTTATAAAAAAGTATATTATAGTATATTCTGTAACTGTTAAAAGAAAATGGCCTAAAAGGTAATTCATAGATCTAATTGAACTTTATTTAAATCTAATGATATTCAACACAATGGTATTAAATCTAATGAATATTCAGTATTAATCCTCTTTTTCAGTATTAATCCTCGTTCACGTGAGGATCCTAAAAAGGGTCCTGCCAGTTTGAACCCAAATATTTTACATTACCCTTAGTTTGGTATTTTTTTTATCTTTCAGACCAAAGTTCATTAACATTAACCGACAATGAAAGAATTAGATCCCTACCCATTAAATGTTGTGAGGGGGGGCGCTACATTGCTATTCCATTGGGTTGACGCGTTCTGAAATGTAACTGGACACATCCTAAGTGAAGCGCAACCTCAAGTAATTGGGCTACTTTTGGTCTTCATATCCGATCTATCCGATCAAACCGAGCTGTCCTTTGGGCACAAAATTTCATGACAAGACGAGCACAAGCCAGACGGTTTGTGATTGAGGCTAACAACAACACATTTGGCACAAACGGCATAAGTATTAGCATTGCACGTACACATTTTCGCAATATTTCGTCCGATTTGGGTGCTGTTAACCTGGCACAAGTGAAATGTACATATACACATGAGAAATGTTTGGGGCTATAGGGATACCTTTTTCGTTGAGGGGGCTGAGCCACCGAGCCCACGGTTCCGCCGTCACAGGGTATCATTATACACTAACGTTTACGCAGACCAAATTTAGCTAGAATAATCTGGCGCGGTTTGCGTGGTTTCTCTGATTGGTCAACTTCGACATACGTTGACATGAAGCAAATCGATGAAGCCAATGAACGCAATTTGTACAGTAATACAATGTATGACATGTATTTATTTACATAATTCGAATCACCCAAGATTAATAACCTTAGTACTTTCCTTCCGCAATTAATAACATAATTCATTATCACGGTTGTTGTATCTTCTTCTATAGACACATTCGCTTCAAGAACGAACACTGAACTAGTTCGAATACAATTGCTGAATAAGCTTGAGGAAACTCAACAATATTTCTTGCGTGTTGCACATGGAAGTATGCACATGGAAATATTACGTTTAGACAGATGTATCGGTTGGCTACAAGATGTGTAGCAGACACTTGAAAATGGCTTGTATTGGATTCGACATTTCGTGACGGAAAATGTCAAGGCAATCCCGCATCCCCTTCCGATTTATGGCAGCTGCTTGAATTCTCCGTCTATAGGTTAGATTCTATAACTTAGTTAATCCATGAGAATGACATAAACGGAGACAGTAAGTTCAGTGTCATATATTACTTATCACATCATGGTTTATCGATATGCCTCGTTCTATACATTGTTTATAACATTGCCCAAAGTGAGTACATTTATAGAATTAATGTTTTGTTTCTTTTTCCTTTAAGAATGATGATTTGTTTGTATACCTTTGGTAGACCCAATACTATAATTGGAGATCCTATATACGGTAGATGCATTGCTTTCAGTCTTTGTCGTATGTATGGACCTAATAACGGTCCATTTGTTATTAATATATAAGCTTCTTTGACCAATCACATGTGTTACAGGGTTACTTACATTAAATACTTTAATAAGTACCGGTAGTTATTTGTTCATGAATTTTTTTCATGAAGTTTGCCAAACATGAGAGGAATCGATAAATGCGCACCCGTGGCGTTAACATCTCGTTGGTCGAACAAATCGGGTTCTCCAGGGCTTAAACCAGTGGCGTAACTGCCCAAAGTAGCGCCCAGGGCAATAACTGAAATGGCGCCCCCGCATCATACTAACAGTTCAGGAATACACACCCCATTCCCCAGAGTTCGTCTATCGAATTATTAAGTATCTAAAGATCTTCAATTCTTTGCTTTCGCTGAAGCGAATAGGTCTATGATATGCTCAGTGATAGCAATAATCATTCTGTTTTTGTTTTGTGAGGACGGCTACTATAATAATAATACTTTGATAGAATCCTAACACCAGCCTTTTTTAATATAGGTGCCACGGGAGTGGAACAATTTCGGTGAACTCGTTGGGACGGCAGATACAATGAAATCTGGTGGAAAAGTCCTAGATTATATTCAGCCTACATTAACGTGAAATGGATTCTCATTCAGAGGGTATTTCTTAAGAATACACATGCTATCTTATTGCCATGGTAATCGAAAGAATATTATAGGCCTGAAATATTGTTTTTAACAACTACAAATGGCGCCCCCTCCGAGTGGCGCCCAGGGCACGTGTCCTGCCCGCCCCCACCCAAGTTACGCCACTTGCTTAAACCCATCAGGTAACATCAGATTAACATCAATATCCAATTAGCTTGTTCCGTTCTCTAGATGTTTGAAATGTACAGCGGAGGCATCCATATTGTTGATAAAAGTGACATGATATCGCGGTGCCACTAAGATTTAATGTCCCTTATACTCTGCACGGAACAAGACAGTATGCCGATGGCCAAAAAATGGTCCAGAATGTGTAAAATGTGGACCGGTTGTTGGACGGGAAAGACTTTTGTTACTTCGATTTGAGGTGGTGTTAGCAACGAATGTCAGCGTAATCGTAAGCCACCTGCAACTGACATCGGTAATGTGCAGATGACGTCATACATTGTACATATCTCTTAACGTCACTGTTTTCATTCAATATATGCCTTGTAGTATAAAAAAAAATAGAATTCGGTTTAGTTGTCCAAACAAATGTACGCACTTTACTTTCACTGACAAAATATTTCACAAAATATTTCACAATATATTTCACAATATTTCACAATATTTCAAAATATTTCACAATAACAATTCAAACTAAAACGAGACTGAACTGTTCTCATTGCAAACTATTTTAATTAGCTACAATTAATTTCTTGTATGAAACGCATACCATGCATCGATATATCGAAAGTTCTCCAACACATGAAAATTTCATATATTATTTCGGCTGGACAGAAACATTTATGCTGCAAACTCGATCAATATTAGCTAGGTTGTAACAATGCTAACAATATTATAATTACAAAATGCTTATTTACCTTCTGTTTAATGCATATTATGTTGTTTTTCAATTTCCTATGTTAAAAATAAACAAAAACAAAAGATAAAAACAAAAACTATGATTTTGTATTTCTTTCTTATGGGAAAGTGAATATTGTTACAATATTTTGCAATAAATGTGTATGGAATCTCGTAGTCGACATTACCTAGAGTACCTGGGATGGGGAGGGGAAGTTTCCCCGTTAGCATCTCTCCCCTAGAAAATATTTGGAGAAAAAGGATTGCATTTGTGAAATGGCCCCCTGGGGCAAATGGCCCCCTGGGGCAAACGGGCCCCTGGGAACATGTCCCTTAAAAATATATTTGCGCCCTAACGTGCACTGGCTATGGCATTGATGTGGTAACGTCAGCGGCCACGGGTGGTGCTAGAGGTGGAAGGGGCTGAAGCCTCTCGTCAGGACTATTCATTCCCCACCCCATCTGGAAAAATTAGGATTGCGTAGGGGAGCACTGGAGCAATAAATCAACGTGTATTGTTACTAAATAATGATCATGATTAATGTAATATTGATCGCCTGTATATCCAGTCTGAAATTCCCGACAGTTTTCTCGTGCAAAACAAGACGCATTTTGTGGCGCGTGGATGTAAACTGCCGATAAATTTATTAACTTAGTGTATTAGGTTATGTTATGTATTATGTTATGTTAGTGTATTATGTTAGTGTATTATGTTAGTGATTAACTTATGTTAGTGTATGGTATGTATGTATATATGAATACAGCAGTCTCCAGAATTTTGCCCCTCCCTAGAGCTTCCTACATCCACTGCTTGGAAATGCCTTTGCTGTGATTTCTACCGGCGCCTTCAAGTTGTTTTTAGAGTCATCGCCCCACTAGTTAAAAAATCCTGGCTACGCCAATGACTGACTCAATTGTTGAAGACGCATTAAATCAATCTCCTCACACTAAATTGTATTTTCTGCAAATTACAAGATTAGCTAAATGAAAACCTTTTTATGAAATATGGCAAAGACGAAATGAGAAAGAAATAAATGCAACGATATTTTGAAAGTTCTATTTTATTATTACACTTTTTTTATGGATGAATACAAAAATAGAATGCCAGACTCTTGGTGTGACTCTTATATAACAATATAAACAACAATGTGAAACACTTGAAATAAGCACACACAAAATTTAAATAATACTGGTTAAAAAGATGTTATTCATAACATAACACAATTTTTCAGCAATATATTTATTTAAGCAATATATTTATATATAGCACACATCACTGGACAAAATGTGCAACGTCGTAACGCTTCACAAATTTTACTTATTTCACTTGAATTTGAATGTCATTTGAAAATAAAATTTTAAAAACTGAAATAAAAATATGGCTTAATTTATGTGTGGAAGATATATGCAAAATATTGTTGTTGTTCTGTTTTAACTCAAACATATCCTAGCCAAAACAAACAGCTTTATTCCTAGTATTTAATATAATAACAATGAAATAACATTACAATGAAAAAAAGGTTTTCACAAATATTTCAATGTTTCCCCAAAGAAATGTTATTGTACCAGGCCTGCTATTTCTCTTCTATTTCCTCACAGCCAAAGCATTTTATTAAATGAACAAAATCTCAAATAGAGCAAATTTATTAATTAAACATTGACGGTTGACTTTCTATTCAGAGATCTGATGAACTATTACAGGACTTGGAAAAGAGAGCCATAGCATAACCAAATGGACAGGTTACTAATGTCTTCAAATGGACAGGTTACTAATGTCTTCAAATGGACAGGTTACTAATGTCTTCAAATTTTTGGTCATCATTGTTTTGGGATCGGGGTGGGGTGGAAGTTCATAGCATATTACAAGGACATGATCACAATATGAAGTGTAGCTGTTAGTGTTGGGCCCATTATTGGTTATCGGTATTCGAGGTGTGTTATAGGCAGAAGATATCGTATAAGCAAAACTCAGGGCTTGTTCATCAACTTCTTTTGTAGCTTGTAAACACAAAATCTCTGAAATGGTGTCTTGAATTTATGTCACATTGAGCAGGTAGATGTCCCATGATGAATGTGTCCTATTGTTTTGGTGACCATGACTTGAATATTAATGACTGGGGCTTGACGTAAAATTCTTCAGAAGTCCACATCTTCACAACCGTATTTATGTCCAATCAGCTTTATTCTTGGTACAGTTGTGTCAGTCAATGATAACTAAAGTCCACCAAATCCCACCAACAAGCATCGAAACCACTAAACCATTTGGTTTGGGGGCTTTTCAAGCTGCGACTGATTTTGAAATCTGCTGAAAGTTTCAAGAAAAGTCAAAGCGCGTTATTTACACATTGTTGTCTTGGTGAAAATATGTGATGGTCTGTCATATCAAAATATCTAGAATTAGGGGTGCATGAAACACTGTAGAAAACTGGCAATACCATGTGCAGGTTGCTATCCTACCACAATGCGAATGGGGTAGGTTTTCTCCAGGAGAGATGTGCTGGGCTCAATCTTGGATATAATGATGAGGTTGAATCCAGAGATGCGGACATCATTGAACTGATTCCTGTTATAATCTGCTCCATCTGAATCTTTGATTAGGTAAACATACCTGCGCACGTGGGAGGAAAATAGAAAGCGTACTTCAGTATATAAAATATAGTGAAACAATGTTATGTTAATCAACCTTGCCACAGTGACATTACCAACTAGCCCCCTTGTCATTTTAGGTGCTCCCCATGTCATCTGCTGTGACGCTGCCTCTAAAACTGTGCTTGAAAACAAAATCAAAGTTACCAGTGGGGTGTCCCAGCTATGACACACTGACCACAACTGAACCAGAGAGAATGTAAATAAATCACACCACTGGCTGTCAAGAATGTACAAACACACCATCCCCTGATCATCACGACCAAAATCTTATAACCAAATTAGTTCTGGCAGTGACAAATCAGTGACAAGTTACTAGATGCTCTGTTTGTTTAGCAATTAAAAGAAATGTAATCCAGTGTGCTTCCATTATTTTACAAAATTCCAAAATCACCTCTGTATTTAATCACCTCATTGGCAGGTCTGCAGGACTAGTCACTACTGAGCAGCCAAGTAATGTGCCAATCTGTGTTTCCCATGCACACCGACGGCATGAAACCATAATTGCCAAGTATTTCTTTGTAAGATTACAGTGTCACAGTTGTGTCCCCCTAAGCGGTATGTGTACCACTGGTTGGTAACCACTGGCAACCAAGAAATTTGTTCAAAACCCCACAATTGACAACAAATGAGCTAGTTAGCGGAGTAGATTTCTAGCATTTTTAGGGCAAGTGTTATGTACCTTTAATATACTTTATACTTCATCTTGAAAAGCATCACAACAAAAACTATTCTGAGGACAATCTTGGCATCTGTGAACCCATTACAAAAAATTATTACAATACAATAATACAATTTTAGGATTTCACGCCTTGAACAGTTCATTTCCAAAATTCACAAACACAATTCAATGCAACCTAACAGTCAGTTAGAACCATGTGGGTTCTAACCAGCAAGGGTCAGATATTTACGACCTACTTTTCGTTTTTCAAGAGTTCTTTGCTCATGAGGTCGTCCATAAGTCCCTTGTGAACCTCATCAAATCTAGCAGTGCAGGCGTGGAACATGTCCACATCCATCATGTCTAGTACTAAAGGCTTACCGTATCTGCAAAACAGATGAAAAGATTTTAAAGCACAATAAAAACTCTGTCATTGTCCTTCAAAAAGGGACAACCCCAACATATAAACTTAGGTCATATGAAAGAGGGGAAGATACACAAGATATTGCAATCAGCATCCAAACAGATGTGACTCCAACAGGTAACCTTATCATATATGAGAGATGATAAAAAGACACACAAGACACTAGATGCTTGAGAAAGCCGGTTAGCAACACAGTGACAATCATTGTGTGCCCATATGAAGACCTACTGCAGAGAATAAAGCAGAAACATGTATGGAAATATCTTGACATTTCCGGAAACACACCTGAAAAGGTGAATTATTTACGTTTTTCACCATTATCCAGAAGTGACAAGGTATTTTCCACTGCATTATTTTGCATAGTAGAAATATGGAGGCTGCCATTTTAAATTTATGATGACACTCACACTAGGAATCCATATTTTTTTTCTATTTCTTGCTTTTAAGATCCAAATTTACACTGGAAAATAACATTATTTTAATATTTTAAATTAGACAAATATAAACAGAGTTTAAATATAAAAGAAATTTTTTAACAGAAGAAAAAATAATGAGCTACATTACCTTAAATACCAACTCAAAGGGAATAGGAATATTGACTGCTAGTGTGTGTGCTATGTTATCATAGACTTCCTGTAAATTTTCACAAAAGCAGCCTTAGCATGAAAGGATACATTTCAAGCCTTGATATGTTGAAAAAGGAACCAACGTTTGAATGCTGACTGCAGGATCATCAAGATATATATATATTTTTAATAGAAGCTAATGTTAATTGATGGATTTGTATCTATTATTACCTAAACTAAAGCTTTAACACATGGCTTCCTATTTGTAAACAAAGATTACCTTATTGCACCAAGCACTGCCATGCGGATTGCTTCCGGCTGCATATCACTCGGATTGAGGGCGGTAATGAGGTTTGTGTCCCGGTACCGCAAAAACATGGTAGCCCTGCCTGACGGGTCAATGAGGATTGGCCACCTAAAATAGGATGAAACATTGCTTACAAGAGTCATCATTGCATGGGGTAGCAATCAGACATTGGACAATAAAAGAAAGGTACTTTGAGCCTCTTAGTGTGATATCTTAATCATTCAGTCCATAGTTTGTCACATAAAACAAACAAACCTCTTTTCATTCAATCATTTTGTCAATCATAATATTCATTAGTGAGAATTTAAAGGAAAATTGAAGGCAACATATAAAGACATCTCTAGATATGTCTGTTCAGTATTGGTATCCAAGCCACCAACCTTCTCTGCCGGAGATAACCGATTATCAACACGACGGTGACATGGGCAGTGCTACATATGTACCTCTCATCAGTACAACATCAGCCAACCATATCCCCAAACATTGGTCACTAGATTCAGACGATACATCAGCCAACCATATCACCAAACATTGGTCACTAGATTCAGACGATACATCAGCCAACCATATCACCAAACACTGGTCACTAGATTCAGACGATACATCAGCCAACCATATCCCCAAATATTGGTCACTAGATTCAGACGATACATCAGCCAACCATATCCCCAAACACTGGTCTCTAGATTCAGACGATACATCAGCCAACCATATCACCAAACACTGGTCACTAGATTCAGATGATACATCAGCCAACCATATCACCAAACATTGGTCACTTACCTTCCGTCATTTTTTATTTTATCTCCCACATCCCTCATGAGAACATCATCCAGTTCCTTAATATTGCATTTTACACCAACTAGCTCTTCAGCCCCAGCCCCTTCCTTCTCTTGTTCTCTCATCTTAAGTTTGACCTCGGCCAGTTTTTCTCTGGACTTTTCTGCCTCTAGTTTGATGAGCTCCAAGTCCCTCTCTGCATCATGGACAGCCTGAAGAAACAAAAAACATGACTGTATGTTTCTGTTGAATAAGTTTGGGTTTGATAATGATGGTAGTAATAGGGTCATGAATGATGTCATGGCTGCTCAAGGTTGCTCAGACCCAGGGTAGGATTATTGAGACAAGGTCTATTTTGGCATCCTAGACATGTCCATCAATATAAGATAAGCTGAAATGCATTCTATGAAGTGCCACTGTAACTCAATGTGTATTTGCCCTCATTGAGAGTATTGCAATTTATTTTTAAAATAATGACATTATTATCATCAGCATCACAAAGACAATTACTGTTAATTAAGCATGTAAGAATGATTTAATTTTTTACCTGTCCTTGGGAATATTAATAAACATTATAATTTCATGATTTATAATATATGACCTACTGCAAGTAGCATAATGTAATTGTAACATATAAATAATTTATAGCATATAAATTAATTTTTTTAATAAATTTTTATTTTTATTTTGTGATGCTCCATAAAACATCCTTGTATGTGAGCCTTCTTCACAAATAAAGTTTATCATGAAACTGCCATGTCTTGTCTAATACTGCTGAAAAATATCTGACATATGGCTTAATGCATCTATTAGTTAGAAGATACTGTGACTCAGTAGTTACTCTCAGTGAGGCAGTAGTTGCTCTGACTCACTGAGGCAGTAGTTGCTCTCAGTGTGCTCCAGTAGTCAGTTAAGATAACTCTGACTCAATCAGTCATTAGCTGTTCTGACTGCTCCAAATGAGTTCCTCTGACCCAGTGAGTTATTCTGACTGCATCATTAGTGACTCTTACTGCGAGAGGTAGAGGTGACTTGGATTCAATGAGTTACTCTGAGTTTCTGTGTCTGAGTGAGTCAATGAGGCAGTAGTTGCTCTGACTCAGTGAGGCAGTAGTTGCTCTGACTCACTTAGGCAGTAGTTGCTCTAACTCAGTGTGAGTCAGTAGTCAGTTAGGATAACTCTGACTCAATCAGTCATTAGCTGTTCTAACTGCTCCAAATGAGTTATTATGACTCAATGAGTTATTATGACTCAGTGCTTCTATAGTTGCTTTTATAACTGTTGATCTGACCCAGTGAGTCGTTAGTTGCTCTTAACTCTAACTAATGAGTAAGGAGAATCTAACTGAGTAATTAATTAGTTAGTGAAATGTTAGTTGCTCTAACTCAGTTAGTTATAAGTTGCTTTGACTCAATGAGCTATTAGTTGCTCTAACTCAGGGAGATATAAGTTAATGTGACTCAGTGAGTCATTAGTCACTCTAATTCAGAGAGTTAGGGGTAACTCTGATTCAATGAGAAGTTACTCTAACTCAGTGATTTTGGAGTTACTCTGACTCATTGAGTCATTAAATGCTCCATGAGTCATTAGCTACTCTCACTCAGTGAGGTAATTAGTAGGAGTTACCAGTGAGATATTCTTACTCGGTGCATCATTGGAGCTCTAACTCATTCATTAAGGAAGTACTCTGAGTCATTGAGTCATTAGTTGCTCTAACTCAATGAGGAGTTGCTCTGAGTCAGAAGTTACATACTCAGCTCTGAGTCATTAGTTACCCTAACTCAGTGAAGTAGGAGTTACTCTGACACAGTGAGTCATTCATTAATTGCTCTTTCTTATTGAGTTAGGAGTTACTCAGAATCAGTGAGGATTTGCACTGATTCAATGAGTTTGGAGTGCATTCATCATGCCCTTTAGTAAGTTTGACATATTACTACTAGTGTGATGTCTGTCTTGTATCCAGTCATCATGCATTTATCATGCCCTACTATCCTTTTAAGTTGGACATATTAACTCTAGTGTGATGTCTGTCTTGTATCCAGTCATCATGCATTTATCATGCTCTTCTATCCTTTTATTAAGTTTGACATATTACCTGTAGTGTGATGTCTGTCTTATATCCAGTCATCATGCATTTATCATGCCCTATTATCCTATCCTTTTAGTATTCTCTAGTGTGATGTCTGTCTTGTATCCAGTCATCATGCATTTATCATGTTCTTCTATCCTTTTATTAAGTTTGACATATTACCACCTCTAGTGTGATGTCTATCTTGTATCCAGTCATCATGCATTTATCATGCCCTACTATCCTTTTATTAAGTTTGACATATTACCTCTAGTGTGATGTCTGTCTTATATCCAGTCATCATGCATTTATCATGCCCTATTATCCTTTTATTAAGTTTGACATTTTACATCTAGTGTGATGTCTGTCTTGTATCCAGTCATCATGCATTTATCATGCCCTACTATCCTTTTAGTAAGTTGGACATATATATTACCTCTAGTGTGATGTCTGTCTTATATCCAGTCATCATGCATTTATCATGTTCTTCTATCCTCTTATTCATTTCTTCATAAGCCTTGTTCAGCTGTTTTTGTCTGCCACTGTAATCTTTTTCGGCTTCGTTGAGTTGATTCTCCAATCTAAAATATGTACAAACAAAAATAAAATGTTTATCTCTGAAGGGTTACAAAGGAAATACTTAAAAAGTGTAAAAAATGTTTCCTTCTCATTAGGGATGGCTAGTAGATATTTGGAAATCAAGCATTGGAATCCATCAGAAACAAAAGCATCTGTATATATTCATGAAAACATTTTTCTAATGTCTTGGCATATTGAGATGTGTTTAGGGGATAAAGCAAGTGTCTGGAACTTGTATCCCGATGACATCACCAGGGAGGCTGAAGGGAACGTCAGTAGAGATACATGTCCTAAAACAATTGGCTTGGAAAAGATGGATTGCTGTGGACGTTGTCACCGGGCATTTTGAGAGGGTGGCACATCTTTTCAGGGGGGCATCAATATATTGCTAACAGAGTAAGAATTCTATTAAAGTGACATACTTTGCCTTAACTTCCTCTCGCCTCTTGCGATCTTCTTCCAGCCGCCTCTGACGAGTTTCCTCGATTACCTCTAGCATGGACTCAGTTGCTGATATATCCCAGTTGGCAAACATCTGCTTCATGGCACTGACGGTTGCCACCTGTTCTGGCGTAGCGCCATCAGTAGCGTACAGTCTGGGATCTGCACCGCTTTGTAGGAGAATTTGTGTAGCATCTAAATGACCAGCAAATGCTGCCCTAAGTATAGGAGAAAAGACCATTAATATAATGGTATATAATAATGATGAGCAGAAGAAAATACAGAAACAAAACAACAAGGAAAGTTCCAAAAAATATTACAAACAAGTTCAAAGTATAAAGTTTTTCAGCCCAAGTACATAAATGGCATAACAAAACTTTGCCAGATATTAAATCAAATTATTCAGGTTAAGAATGGTTTAACACCCCATACATAGCATCAAATGAGCTGAAAAGGCTAACAGATTCGTGGTGGGAGTAACTGACCAGCACCACACATAACAGCAAAAGAGCTTATCTTACAGTAGTAGTTTGCTAGCATAACTGGAGTGAGAATTATTTAGGTTGAGAATGGTTTAACACCCCATACATACAATCAACTGAGCTTATCTTACAGTAGTAGTTTGATAGCATAACTGGAGTGACAATTATTTAGGTTTGAGCTGATTACCTGTAGAGGGGGGTTCTTTTAAATTGTCCTTGTACATTGACATCTGCCCCTCTCTCGATAAGTAGTCTGACTGTGCTGGCATTGCCCCCACTTGCCGCCTCTGATAGGGGGGTGTTACTGTTGGGATCCTCACAGTTGATTATCTCCAGCTGATGCTTAGCTCTTAGGATCATTCCATTGTCTGTCTGGGGTATACCATCTTTTGTGTCTTGGGCGTCAACCTTAAACCAATATAAAATTAAGCATTACTGTTTTTAATAAGGTATATAACAATTTCTACGCTTTGTCCAAATCAGTATTCAGATGGTTCAGTTTCTGTATAGCAGGTGAGCAGGCAGGTAATTGGCCCCTAAAGAAGCATCGCAACCTGTGTGGTGATTCCCTTATTCCACATAATGACACTCAAACCAATGTTTCATATCCCAGAATACTCTATTTAATGTTAAATTAAATAAATGCCCCCCAAAATGTAGTTTTGTCAGCAACAACTAGGCTACTAACCCTAACAAAATATCATAAATTCTGATATATGTTTGGTTCATGTTTTTCAGTGATCTATGCTTTCTGTGTAGTTTAGTAAATAAGAATCAGGAAGGACACAATTAAGTCCTCATAAAAGACCCTGTACTGCAGAAATCTTAAATTCTCACACAAGCAGCAGCAGCAGCAATAAAAAAAAAAATGTCAACAGCATTCTTGAAATTCATCAATCATCATTCATCAATCACTCTTTGTGAAAAGAAGTTTTTCCTGGCTTCCGATCCACAAGAGTTCTTCTGAAACATTACAAACTACCACATCCTGCCCCATATACTGATTCTAAGGGAAATAAACAAGTTATCAATTTTAGGAAGATCAATTCATGGGTTTTGTGTGGCAACAAGTGGCTTAATAATAATAATACTACCATAGCCTAATGTCACATAATATTACCAGATGTTTTTCTCGGCTTGCATTTCCCATAGCATTATTACAGTATTTTTAACCAATTGGGCAATGTATTATATATATACCTAGATTCCATGCTAAGGCGAAAAATCCATTGACAGTGGAGAACAAGACTATTTGCGACAATAAAATTATGCTTAGAAATGGTAGTAAAAACGTTAAGGGGAAAACAATCTTTTGCCTTAACATCAAATTTCCCCTTTCCTATTTTTCCATGTTCGCCTTATATATGACTATATATATATATGAGACTAGATTCGACGCTAGGGTGAAGGTGGACAATAGGAAAGTGGAAATTTGACTATATATATATATATACACACACAAGGTATTCATAAGGCAGGAAAGTTTACACGCCGGGATCTTCTAGACTACAAAGAAAAGTCAACCAAAGGGCGTATCCCATTTGTCACAGAATTCAACCCCCTTATATATTCTTACACCCCTGTACTAAGAAAAGATTTTGCTACCC
>JAODFY010140646.1:0-11187 GCA_027580055.1 Paracaudina chilensis | reverse complement strand
CGAAGAAACGACGGCGGTAGACAGATGACCAGTAGTTTTGCCTCTTTATTCTTCACTCATAACACGTGACGCGACACAAGACACATGGTGAAACTACAAACAAAATACATCAAATAGGGCATTACAAATTATATATAGAACACTATAGAAATGGCACCAGCCCGCAAATGAAACAAATACCCTTACATGTGCCCATGAGGGCACACTGTTACATCCAATAAATTATAAGAAAGAAGTCTTACTCCACCTCCCATCTCCCCCCTCACCCACCAACCCAAAGATAGAACTCTTAAACCCACACGTTATTGTATAACAATAACATACCAAGACCAGACAGCATGTGTGGTGGTCCCCGGGGGAAGTGGCCATGCTATAACAATTGACACGCTAACTTAGCAACATCTGAAATAGTGGTAACAATATAAAATACAATTCGTTTGCGAGGTAAAACATCTGGCATGGTTACTGGGCCATACAGCGGTTATACTGGATTGACTAGGTTATTCAGCGGTTATACTCTATTGACTGGATTATTCAGCGGTTATACTGGATTGACTGGGTTATTCAGCGGTTATACTGGATTGACTAGGTTATTCAGCAGTTATACTCTATTGACTGGATTATTCAGCGGTTATACTGGATTGACTGGGTTATGTATCTGCAGCTATGTACATCGTTGCTGTACTGGAAACATGTAACTTCAACAAAAAAGGGTGCAATTGTGCAGCGACAGCTTGCACATTAACAATGCACGCAAATAAACTTTACAAGTACAAGTAGTCAATACAGCAGCCCCACGGGTGAGCGAGCAAGCATTCCGCATATCTCAATCCCCATTGGTCGAGGGGGACAATTGTAATAATTTTATTATATGTTCTCCATTGTTAAACACTATCCATGAACCTTATTTAGTTAACTTACTATTAGCATTGCTTCATTGCCAACAACAATCTGGACACTTCTCATATCTGACTCACAGGTATCGATTGGATGGCAACGTTGGCAACAAGTTCACCATCTATCCGCTAACCGGCCAGATCGTGACTGCGGGTCGATTGGACCGTGAAGATCAGTCCTCTTATCAGCTGGCCGTGACTGTGACGGACTCGGAGGAGAGAACCGCTTCAGCGATGGTCCTAATCCAGGTCCTTGATATCAACGACCATAATCCTCAGTTTGCCATATCCAGCTATGAGGTCACCTTGCCACAAAACGCAAATGCAGGTCAGTAAAATGATACCCTGATAATCCATGACTATCATATAAGACAGAGTAACACATAATTTAAATATTATTTGGTTTCAACATCAAATGTTTAGGGATGTCTATATGCACTATGCATTTACTGGATGCTTAAGAGTCATGAAATTTGCACAGACCAAATGAAATGCAACATGAAATTGCCATATATTTCAACAAAATTGCATTAGTCAGAGGAAAGTAAGTTCTAGTTCTGTCCTCATAGATGTATTTTCATTCAATTGGAAGATTGGTTATAAAACTTTAAACAATATTTATATCAAGATTAATTGATCTTGTAGCATTTAGAATTTATTTTTTTCCATCTGCAGGTACCCTTGTAGCAGTGGTTGGTGCTGTTGATATGGATCTTCACCCAAATGCCCAGAGCTACTACACCATCCAGTCCGGTGACTTGTCCCTCTTCTCCATCAACCATGCAACGGGTGCCATCACCATCTCCCGGAATCTGTCAGACCAGTCTGGTGAGTTCATTATCCACATCGGAGTTCAGGATTCAGTGGAGGCCCCGTCGACTTCCGATGTTGCCACGGTCCGTGTGAACTTCCAGTACAAACTTCTGAATAACTATCCATCCATCAACCTATCGGGGCGAACACAAATCAGTCTGACGGAGAACCAACCACCTGGAGAAGTAACCATTGTATATGCCAGCAGCCCTAAACCAGGTACCAATGGTGCTGTCACCTTTCATATTGCTGGTGGTAATGAAGGAGGGTACTTCTCATTGGACAGCCAGACAGGGAATCTGACCAATCAGATAGTGCTAGACTTTGAGCTGGAGGAGAGCTTTCACCTGTGGGTCGAGGCGCAGGATGGGGACACCCCACCGTTGTCAACATTCTCTGACATTGTCATCAATGTTGTTGACCTCAATGACAATGATCCAACATTTGAGAAGGACCATTACTATGGCAATATCTCTGAGGGCCTTAACAGTGGACAGGAGGTCCTTCAAGTGGTGGCTCATGATCTAGACTCTGGTAGCTATGGTAACCTCAGGTACATAATAAGGACCAATCAGGATGATGCATTCCGTATTGATGAAAGTTCTGGCATGATCTACACCAAGAAGGAGCTCGACAGAGAGACTGTTGCATCATACCAGATAACAGTTGAAGCTGTGGATTTTGGGAGCCCTGCCAATTCTGGGACAACCCTGGTAACCATCGTTGTGGATGATGTGAATGATAACCCAATGTACACGACAGAAACATTTGAGGGCAGTGTCGAGGAGAACACCCCCACAGGAACCCTAGTGATGATGATTTCAACTCAAGACCCAGATGCTGGAGAGAATGCGCTCAGCAGCTACAGGATCATTGGCGGCAATGCGATGAATGCTTTTTCTATAAACGAGGCAACCGGTGACATCACTGTCAGCAGCCCACTTGATCGTGATTTGCCGGCAGGTTCGCAGTACCAGTTGGTCGTGCAGGCATTTGACGATTTTTTCAACATCAACATACCGGTTACAATCTATGTTCTTGATGTAAATGACAATCCACCAGTGTTTACCAAAGACCAGTACAGCATCAGTATCCCAGAACTACAGTCAGAGGGCACCTTCGTCTTGGCCGTCAGTGCGAGTGATGACGATGAAGGTGACAATAGTCGAGTAAGATATCAAATGAAAGCCATGTCCAGCATGTTCGCTCTTGATGCTACGAATGGTCACGTCACCATTCGGGAAATCCTTGAATTCCACAAATCAGCCATTTTGTTTGGTGAGAATCCTAATGTTCACCAGTTTGACATACTAGCAGTAGATCATGGCTTTCCAACACTTTACAGTGAGGTAACTGTAACTGTCGAAGTGTTTGATGCCAATGACCATGCTCCAGTCTTCGATAAACCCTCCTACTTTTCACCAATTCCAGCAGGGACGCTCTCAGCTGTTAATGTTGTTCAGGTGGTCGCACATGATGACCTTGATGAAGGACTGAATGCAGAAGTGAACTACTTCATCGTTGGGGGAAATGGCACCTCAAAGTTTGAAGTTGACGAAGAGACAGGTTGGGTAAGGGTGCTGGGGAACATTCTAGAGGGCAGTCTTGGTACAAAGTACACTCTGGAGATACAGGCGCAGGATCAAGGCAGACCGACTCATCTGAGCACTACTGTGAATGTCGAGCTTCTAATCACATCTGCTAATATCCACTCACCTCTATTTTCTCAGAGCAGTCTGACAGCATTAGTTGCAGAGGACCATGCAGTCGGTGCCATAGCAAATCTTCATGCCACTGACCAAGACCACGGAATTAATGGACGAGTGACGTACTCCATCATAACAGGCAATGAAATGGGACTGTTCTCGGTTGATGCGTCCTCTGGGGAAATCTATTTGGAAGGAAACCTCGATTATGAGAGCGCGACTTCTCACAATATTCAAATAATGGCATCTGATGGTGGCTGGGAAACACTGACAACAACTGCCTCTCTCATCATCGATGTCCAGGATGTCGATGACAACCCTCCAATCTTCCAACAAAGGGAATATTTTGCCTCAGTTCCTGAAAATACCCCGAGTGCTGAGTTTGTGATACAGGTAATTGCCGAAGATGCTGACTCGGTTAGGTATGCTGGGTTCACCTATGCCATTATTGGTGGCAATGGCCAAAATTATTTCACTGTGGATGAAAATAATGGCATGATCAGGACACAGGGGAACCTGGACTACGAACATGGACAACAAGAGTACCAGTTGACCGTAATAGCCACCAACATTGATGGATCTCATCAGGATACTGCCCACATTTATATCGAGGTCACCAGTGTAAATGAATTCAGCCCAGAGTTCTTGCAGAGGGATTATGAGTTCTCTGTCAGTGAGGGTGCCCCAGATGGGACTCCGGTAGGTAGTGTGCTCGCAATCGATTCTGATGCTGGCGTGGACGGCAAGGTTCTATATATTCTCATTGGAGCAGGCAATGACATGGGGTTTGCAATCAATGCGGAGACTGGCCAGATCATTGTTTCAAAAGCGGCCGGCATTCTGGATAGAGAAACCAAAGAGGTTGTGGTGTTATCTGTTTTAGCCAAGAATGAGGGTCCCTTGTCAGGAAACAATATCGATGAGACCAAAGTCAATATTCGAATTGTAGATGCTAATGATGCCCCAGTATTTTCACCCGAGCAGTACACTGCAACTGTGCGAGAAGATGCGCAACCTCAGACTTACATCACCACAGTGACTGCGATCGAATACGACCAACAGCCTGCATTTCGTCAGTTTTTCTATTCTTTTCGTGAAGATGCTCACAATGACATGTTTGATATTGATGCGACTACCGGGCGCATTACCCTTCGTGGAACATTGGATAGGGAGACCACAGCGGTTTATGATATCACCGTTGCTGCAGTAGATACAGGAAGTCCACAGATGGTTGGCACGGCACTGGTGATTATTAACGTGGAAGACATTAATGACAACGGTCCGGTGTTGGTTGGAAGCAATGCCGTCGGTACAGTTGCTGAGAACCTTGCACCAAATACATTTGTGATGACACTGAATGCCACCGATCCGGACTCTGATTCCAACCCGTTCAGTTTCAGGTATCGATTGTCACCTTTGTCGGACGTGTTCAATTTGAACTATATGACTGGCCAGCTCAGGACGAGCAAGCGACTGAACAGAGAGATTCAGTCAGATTATTACTTGCAGGTGGAAATAACAGATGGAGGTTCACCTCCCATGACCGCTACCTCGACTCTCCACATCAGCGTAGAGGACCGGAATGACCAGCTATCTTCCTCCAGGAATGCCCGCATTGAGGTCAAGATGTACCAGTCATTTTTCCCAGGTGGTCCAATAGGAATGGTCAAACCAATAGATGGAGATCTGAGTGACCAGTTCGAATGTGAGATGTCATCAGGTAATCGCAACAAATTCCAGGTTCAACCAGGTTGTATTCTCTATGCAGAGAGTCAGTCATCAGAGAGGCAGTTTATAGTTAACATCTCTGGTAGTGATGGACAACATCCCAGTGTCCAGTCTTCATTCACGATATCCTTCCAGGGGTATGACGCATCGACTCTTGAAGCAAGTATCACCATCCAGCTAGAAGGCACTAATGCCGAGGGCTTCCTCGACCGACACTATGACAGATTCCTGGCAGCTATGTCTACCATTATCTCCTCTCGTGAAGAGCTAGTAGTCCTGAGCCTGACTGACATTGGTGAATCTCATCTCAACATTTTATTGACAGTGAAAGATAGGAACACCTACTTATCAAGAGATGAAGTTGTAAGGGTATTTACTGATAACAAGGATAGTATTGAAACCAGAGCAGAAGTTACCATTGCAGTGATTGATTTTTCAGCCTGTGATTCAAGCCCCTGTTTAAATCAAGGCATGTGCCAGAATCACCATAACATTGATTATTCACCAGTGGCTATTGAGAGCACCCCTGTTATACTAGTTGGCCCTGTTAGTGAGCACACATTCACCTGTCAGTGTGGAGAAGAGTTCTTTGGAGACCGCTGTGAGACTCAGATCAACCAGTGTGACTCAGATCCTTGTTTCAACAGCGCCATCTGCCAGGATTTGATAGGCGACTTCTCTTGTCGGTGCTTGCCTGGGTTCCGTGGGAAACAGTGCCAGACTAATATTGATGAGTGTGCATCCAGTCCATGTAGGAATGGTGGTACATGTGCTGACCTGGTCAATGGGTACAGGTGCGAGTGTCTGGTCGGCTACTCTGGCACCAGCTGTCAAGATGGCCCCTGCGCACTCAATCCTTGCATGAACGACGCCCTCTGTACAGAATCCGGCAGCGACTTCCACTGTGAATGCTCCTTTGGTTTCTGGGGTGCCAGGTGTGAGTTCTCCAGCATTAGCTTTCATAGTGGCACTTACCTAGAATACCCCAGCCTGGGTGCCGCAGAAAACTCTGTCATTATTGAATTCTCGACGACACTTCCCGATGTCCTGCTGGTCTATAACCATGATGGCACAACTAATGAGGACGGGCACTTCTTTGTTCTGGAAGTACAAGAAGGACGTGTGCACTTTTCGTTCAACCTGGGAGCGGGAATGGTTTCCATGACGACTGAGAGGCGTGTGGATGACGGCGATTGGCACAGAATACAGGCTCTAAGAAAAGCACAGGTAATATTACAAAATTTTCTGTCCCTTGAGATTCCATGTTTGACATACCAGATGGGATGTTATTGATATAAAGGCACTAGCTGAGTTAATTTTGGACCAAAAATACATCATAAATCACCTCATTCTAATCAGATGTTAACAAGACTATGAACACAGCATCTAGAATCCAAAGTCTTAGAAGTCCAAAATGACACAAATGTTAGGCAATAAAAAAGTGTAGGCTATGTGTTGCCAATCAAAACCATGAATTTACATTTCTAGTTCATTTATGTTAAAATCAGTATAAGGGGCAGAATATGGAAGTTTGCCAAGGCAGTGGTTTGAATGAGTCCAATGATGGATGAGCAGATACCTATCAGCACCCCAGGAGTAACTTTGCTGCTTGCATGCTCATATCCCCACCGATGCAAATCAAATCCTAGTTTATGTATCATCCTTAAAGCTACGTGAGAAAAGTCACTTTCCGAGTTATTATGACCAATTAAATTAGCCTATGGGGTAAAAAGTGAAATAAATGTGGTGTTTGTCATGGGAGGTATTAAGATGATTGGTTCTTTATCCCCAAGTTCATTTGAACAGTTTATGGGTTGGAGACAGCTATAAAACAAAAAAATATTCTGCATTTTTGGTTACGATGCGGAAGGCCGAGTAACCTATGCGATCAAGTTGGCGTGTGTGTGTGTGTATGTGGCGAGGTGACTAATAGTTTATATCCCAATTATGTATTTATATTTTAAAGAATATATACATATCATGGACAATAAAATTATGGGGGGCTATGAGAAATTTTGGGGGGCTAAAGCCCCCCCTAGACCCACTGTAGAACCGCGCTTTTTTGTGCATGCATGCCCCACAAAAAATATCTAAAACCAAGTATTAAAAATTATATATTAAAATTTTACCATTATAACCAAAATAATTATAACAGTGACGGATAGCAGGACCATAGCCTGGAATACATTTGTATGGGTAGTTTGGCAGAAAGAACATGTCATCCACATTTGTAGGAAGTGGAGCATTCCCCTCTCCCCCAGTCCCCATTTTGACAACTCTGAGCAAACACCAAAATATTATGATGCTTAAGATGAATGAGATTCTCCCGCATTCTCAGTTCACCATTGAAATGGCTGTCTTCCTCCAAATCATACTTCCTCTTAAGATAAGGGAATGTAAATTGATGGTTTACCAAACCCCTTGCATACACCTGTGATGCCGATATCATCTAGTGTTGCCCCTAGCTAGCTAACCGTGTAGTTTATTGTAATATTAACACTCCAGAGAATCTTCACTACACTCTCCTGATATTGGAGCTTTTACATTTAGCTACATATTTTTGCTTGTTTTTATTCCCACATGTTGCTATCATTGCAGTAAAATCTGTTTTCATATCGAAGGAACCATTTTAACAAGTCCATAAACAACGCTGTAATTCTAGCTAAAAACTGTGTAGCAGACAGGTGTTGTGACAGTCACAGCTTCTCAGTCATGGCTGGTTACAAAAAAAAAAAACATATTTACAATTTGGTTCTGATAGACATCAAGGAGTTACATTTATGACAAGGTTAGAAGTACAATTAACAATGTGCAAAATTCTTTCACATTAAAAAGCCATGCAACTAAATGTCATTGTTCACAAACAAAACAAGTTAAAAAATCAAACAATATTGCAGAGAGTCATATTCCAGATGAAACATTTCTTTTACCAGAATGCTAATCTGTGAAAATTTTGTTTGATAATCTTGCATATTTAAAGGATACAACTATGTGGGGAATTCAATGAAAAACACATAGAGGATGATCCTTCATGGATGAATTTATCTGTGCCAAAGACACACTGTGAGTTTATCCTGCTGGTTTGCCAGTAAAACTATTGAGTTTGATTCTGATTACATAGAGTAGTGAATTAAATGAATCAATGCTTTTCATTAGTGGGTACATGTGGTCCAGTTGTGGATTCTGATTGGTTGATTTTGGCTGTTGGTTGATTTTGGCTGATTGAGTAGTATTGAGCCTTATAGACCAAGAATTGGTATTAGATTCTCATTGAGTAGTGGAGAGCGAGTTTTAGATCATTAGTGAGTATTAGATTCTCACTGAGTAGTGAAGAGCGAGTTTTAGATCATGAGTGAGTATGAGATTCTCATTGAGTAGTGAAGAACTAGTATTAGATCATGACTGAGTATTAGATTCTCACTGAGTAGTGCAGAGTGAGTATTAGATCATGAGTGAGTATGAGATTCTCATTGAGTAGTGCAGAGCGAGTATTAGATCATGAGTGAGTATTATATTCCCATTGAGTAGTACAGAGCGAGTATTAGATCATGACTGTGTATTAGATTCTCATTGAGTAGTGAAGAACAAGTATTAGATCATGACTGAGTATTAGATTCTCACTGAGTAGTGAAGAACAAGTATTAGATCATGACTGAGTATTAAATTCTCACTGAGTAGTGCAGAGCAAGTATTAGATTATGACTGAGTATTAGATTCTCACTGAGTAGTGAAGAGCGAGTATTAGATCATGACTGAGTATTAGATTCTCATTGAGTAGGGCAGAGCGAGTATTAGATTATGATCATGTATTGTATTCTGATTGATACATTTAGACTGATTCCTGATTGAGTAGTGAAGACCGAGTATTGGATTTATTACATTTAGACTTAATATTTGATGCTGATTTATAACTCCTAAAGTTATGATTGAGTGTTGGATTTTGATAAAACATCACGTTTCACATTAACCACTATAAAAGATTGACCCAGGCACTTCGGTTTTATATCTTTGTCAAAATAATCACAGGTGTAAGGGAATGTGCCACATTAAAACAGCCCAGTTAGCCTAATATTTTATGGGACCGATAATCATTGTTTCAGGGGACATTGTGCTAGATGGCACGTCGGCTCAAACCATGATGAAGTACAAGGTTGAAGGGAGATTATGGCTTATTATTGTGTTATTAATAGTTGAACAGGACCGATTCAAGAATAAATACTAAAATAAAGGGCACATCAGGCGTGTAGCAAGAGATTTGTCTTGGGGGGGGGAGAGGGGTCTGAGGGGAGGTGGTTGCCCCCCTCCCCTGGGGCAGGTTTTTTTTTTTGTCTGAATTTGGACAAAATGTTTTTGGACCATTTCTTTTATGTAGATTTTTGTTAATTTTGTAAATGTCTCTTTGTTCTGCAGAATGGAGAGCTGTTCATTCTGGATGAAGTGTGTACCATTCTCCCGGAGAGAGATTGTAGGGCTACTGGTGTGTCCGATAGCCTGGCACTGCTGTAAGTAATGATTGCATCCAGCAAACAACCAGTGCTTTAATGTCCTGTGCAAAATGAAAAATTTCATTTAAATTCACATACTTGCATACATACATTAATTTAGTAACAATGTACCCCAGTGCCATTAACCAGTATGAACTAGTTTTTGATTGTTACAAAAGCAAAGAATCTTAAACTTATAACTGGATAAGAAAATAAATTTTAAATCAATTGAAAATAAATTTGCATATTCCAAGTCAGTCTATAGATATTGAATGAAATATAAGGCTATATATATATATATATATATATCTTTTGTAGACAATTTTGCTGAATGTTTTACAAATATTACCTTACTTGAATTGGCAAGAATGTGAATACATTTCCATGATTCTAATTTTGTAAAGCAATGCAAACAATTATATCATAAACCAGACATTGTGCAAACAAGTAATGAGATGGACCACCTCTAAAATACAATGGTTTGCTTTGTTGCTGTAAAACGGTTTTCTTTATTATGAGAAAGTCATTGGCCATAGAAAGTTCAGCAATCTAAAGTATTTTTTTTTTTAACTAAAAAAAAAAAAACAGAATTGCAAATTACAACCACATGATCAGAACCCAGAATACATACACATTTGGAATTCATAGTGTGGGACATAAACATTATCAGAAAAAACAACATAGTAAAGGTTTAGGTCATTGCCCTGGCTAGGAGGTTGTATCGGTGCATCTTGTGTTTTTAATCATGTTCTGTTTTTTGGGGTGAATCAAAAGCTCACCAAAGTTGTCATCAGAAGTTATTTCTGATTGATGGCATGCTTTCAAATAGCGGTACTTGAACCAGGATGGCTGTAGGTATGTTGCCATGGTGATAATTTTGTTCCCATGTTGTTTGTGGATGAAATCATTAAATTACAAAATATTGACAGTTATGGTACCCCTGTGAGTCTCTTAGTGCCATCCCATTCTGCGAGGTTACAATTATTATTTAACTCCTTTATGCCTCACTTGTATCAAATGGACTAAATTTATGGTTTCCTGGTTTAATAGCTTTTATCACCATCTTGTGATATACTTAAACAATCTAGTTTGAGGATTAATGTATATATATGAAAGATCTATTTTACTGTCTGAGTGTTCATTAGTTTGAAGAGGTCGTGACACAACACAAAAGTATAGACTGGACAGAAATAAAAAAGATCCCCATTGGTCCAATCATCGTCTCTTCTTACATTGCTGAGATATTGAAGTTTATTCCTTATAAAAATAAATCAATGCTGATTGCACAATTGGTACACAAATTAATTGTCTTGCCAGTTGCCTGCATATTCATGTATATTATATGTCTAAATAGACACATAATATTTCAACATATATAAATATGTCTAAATAGAAGGTTTGTCAATCTAGTAAATGGCAAAAGCAAGCGACACACCGCTGGGATTCAAACCCGGGACCTTTTGCTATCTAGTCGGGATGCTCTAGCACTGAGCCACAGCGCCTGACCACAATTCACCACTTAGTAATACATCTATATTTGGAATATTTCTAGTTCTATTT
>JAODFY010140535.1:0-11189 GCA_027580055.1 Paracaudina chilensis | reverse complement strand
AACTAGTAGGCATATAAAGAGCTCTGAAAACGAAAAACGATTGGTGTGAGGTAATCTCCATATATGTCATATATGGATATAAATATAACACACAGCTTCGCATCATTGACAAACCAACAGAAATATTTTGTTATTACGAACCAAAATAAACCTATTTATAACTTTCAAGACTCTCAGAATCTTTTCTACTATACTGTATGTGAAGTTACACAGTCACAGTTGCAGTAAATGCAAGAATCAATGCCACAGGATGCTGTCTTTCAGTTTAATTTGAAATTCTATCATTATATTGGAAACTCAATCTAATTGTTCCATCCTGGTGTAAATATTCTGTCTTAAATATAATTCTTTCACAAATATGTGTATCATATCTCTCCCTCCCCGTGTTCCATTCCAAAGAAAAAGAAATCAACACCCGGACTATTCATTGAACTCTCCGTAGTTTAGCCACTGATAGTGTATGACAGATTCCTCATTTGCAACAAATACTAAGACAAGTGCTCAAAATTATATGAATCTTCAATACATTGTCACACTAACATATGCACTTATTATGTGGTATAAATGATGACAAAATCGTAAATGCTGCTTTAATTCAGTTGTCACCACCAGAAATGAAAACAGACAAGAACTCCCTAACTCAATATCCTTAATGCTGACCTTGCGCTCCACCCTGCAGCAATATTGCTGGCTGTCTTAAATGTTTCATCAGAACATTGACCCAATGTACTGCACGCTAACATTTGAGACTGGTAGATTTGTGGAAAAAAATGCTGAAGTGCAATTACCAGATTACTACTACTACTACTACAAGGGCAGTTAGAAAGACACATACTGTAAACTGGTCATCGGTGTATATAGAGTTCTTTGTAAAGACTATGTTATTTAAAGATTAGCAACATGGTCATGGATTTAAGACCTGGCTGAAGGTAAACGTACAATAAAAACATTGATCAAATATTGTACTCTGCTTTACAATTTAGTGAAAAGTGTTATGTACAAGGAAAGTCAGTGGACTCTACCAATACCGGGGAGGGGTGTGTGGCACTTAATGTAAACCAGTGCTG
Source organism: Paracaudina chilensis (assembly GCA_027580055.1). Taxonomy (NCBI): domain Eukaryota; kingdom Metazoa; phylum Echinodermata; class Holothuroidea; order Molpadida; family Caudinidae; genus Paracaudina; species Paracaudina chilensis. The sequence continues at coordinate 10,122 of JAODFY010140535.1, read as the reverse complement.
TGGCTTAATGGAATAAGATTGGTTGGTGGTTTGCAAACAGAATGGTACTGATTTTTTTTTTTTTTTAGGGGTTGGGGTGAGAGGTTAAAACTATGGCTGGATTTAAAGATACACGCTGAATGATGTAATATCAGTAGCTCTTACTTGACTACATTTTAGACAACCCTGCATGGCACTCAATATTTAAACCAATGCTGCAGCTGAGTGCTAATGTAGTGCCATGTACGAGCCTTGGGCAAGAGTCTAGGCCTATACAATGGCATAGGTTTCCTAAAGTCATGTTTAAATTCTAACTCATGCCATTTACAAGCTAAACACCTAAACAAAAGGAATAAGCAAACCTTGAATGTTTAGCAAAAGCAGGAATATCGTGCCAGTCATAATAGTAGAGATGATTTATGTTAAAGTCATGTCCAACGAGGATCATATCGGTGGATGGCGTTGTTTATAATGCAAGCAATTCGTCAAGCAGAAGAGACGACTTTGAGCATTCAATTATTTATTTCTGACTCAGAGAGTTACAACCCCACGATACCCTTGTTCTGCATAGTTAAACAAATGTCTCACACCATACCTAATCCATGGGAAGTAGTTTCAGTTGAGCTAGTTTTGAAGGAGTATATTTATGAATTTCCATTGTTTTACACTTTTTTTAGTAATTTTTCCTGTTCTTTGTGAAGCGGTTATGTCATAGTGAACATCGCTAAAGAAAAAACTAAATATTATTATTAATTGGCAAGAGAACTTTGTCTTTGCTTTTAGTGCTACAGGTTTTGAAAATTCTGAGTTGTCCGGGCTAAAACAAGGTTGTCCATCAAATTCTTATACCCTATAGATGACGTAACAATTTGAGCAAGAATAACTATGTACTATTTTCAATTGTGGTGGTTCAAATCGTTTCTGATCGTTTCCAAGAGTAATTCTCTCAATATTTTTGATAGTTCTTACTTACATTGGGTATAAAATTTAGTAGTCCTCAAGAACAACCTGCAAACCATGTTTTGGTTTGTCCTGTCAAAATGTTGGCAGTTTCGGACGACCATGCAACTGTTACAATCCTTTACTGGTTACTCTTTTGATAGTTAGTGTCATGTGACCCTATGAACTGCATTTTTTTTTAACCTTGGCATATCATATCGACATCAGGAAATTTGACATCATCTGACAGTAGAAAATGGCCACGCTTCAAATAGCCACGCTTCAAATAAAGTTTTAGTAAGCATGCCATTTGGAGATCAGATTAGCACAGTCGGCAGAGCTCTGGACTTTGGATCGAAAGGTTGTGAGTTCAAATCCTGCAAAAGAACGATCAAACTTTTCCGCTGCACCCTTGGGCAAGGCGTTTTATCTCCATTGCCCCTCTCTAACTCGGGAACTCAGGCACAACCAGGCGATGTATGAGCCGCCCACTTACTCTCCGGGATTGTCAGAGTGCGTGCCGGTTTCTATGATCATGGTAATATCTGTAAAGCGCTTTGAGCAGTTCGATGGAAAAGGCGCTATATAAATAGCCGGCTATTATTATTTGAAGATTTTGGTGTCAGTTTGAATAAATTCAAATAAATTCAAAGCAGGATATATTGTCTGGCACATGTATAGCCCCAGATTTCTCTTCAAACTATTTGTGATTAAAAATATTTTACTATGTTATACTTACCACCCCCCTCTAGACTCTTAGTACCATCTCACACAATCTGTTAAACTTATGTGAAAGTGTTTAATTTTTTTAACCATGCCCATGTCTTAATTTTTAATTGAACAAAATTCTTTGTTTGTTCTTTCGAGTATACAATTGCTGAAACAAGCACAGGTGTTATTTGGAATCTATGATGAACATTGATTGCCCAAGCCTAATTTGACCATGCTTTTACATCAGCATGTGGCCAATGATTTAATTTGTTTGTGTTAATAACGTACGGCCCGGGAAAATCATCCTTGGGATAAACAAATTTCACACGTCATTACCGGTTTTTCACTTCAGTTGCTTATGTTTTTATTAACAAGAACACAAATTGTCCTTGCCCCGAGGATTCCGTCCAGTATTATCAACTCAAACACGTCTTTTACAGTTTAATAAATTCATATTTCGTTTTATATTTTTATATTTATATAAGTTTTTGCTATTTTCAACTATTTTGCCTATGTTGAACTTTGACCCTCACCAAAAAGAATAGGGATCTTTTCCCCCCAATAATGTCCTTTTCAAGTGGTGTTTCAAATGTTTTCAGTGTTTGACCTCCATTGACCTTAAATGGCCTTTGACCTCCAGCAAAAACATTAGGGTTCTTGTACTTATATTGTTGTACTTATATGCCAAGTACTGGCATCATAGGTATTGACAGTATTTGAGTTATTGTTTTAACAAGTGTTTCACCATTTTGTATATATACTGCCTTCAGATGACCTTTGACTTGACAGCCAATGATGTATTGTTCTCCAAACTCTTAACTTCTATGTCTCACACAAACATGCCATTTTGACCGCATAGATTATTTGGCCTCCGAAAGGTTCCTTCCTGTGGGGACTTCCCTTAAAAGTGCTGTCGTACATTACTTTGCACTAAAAATCACCAGAAAACCATGTCAAATTATTCTACTTAACATTGTTATGCAGAAATTAATATACACTGGTCTTTGTATATGTATCCCAGAAGACTCTGTTTTTTCAAAACGCCATTGTATTATTTGATGAAAATTTTCTATTATCTATGCATATAACTCGTCACAGAACTCACCATTGATTGAGAGAAAGTCATATTGCAGCTCAAACCTTTACAGCAATTTTGTATCAATGTTATTATTTCCTGGTTGTAGAGAGACCATAGACAGCCTGAAGATGCTGGTTCTTTCACACTTGAGAATGCAAGGCGGATCAAGAACGTAATGTGGACACTCGCATCCTCGGGGTCAGACCCTGCAAACGCGATCTCCCTCTGGGATGGATCAGACCCAGTTAGGCGGATCAAGAACGTAATGTGGACACTCGCATCCTCGGGTCAGACCCTGTAAACGCGATCTCCCTCTGGGATGGATCAGACCCAGATTATAATGTGGACACGTGGCGAGTCAAGACCAATAAATGCAACTAATGCAATATATACTAAATATGACACCCAGGACGTTTCACCATATGGTTTTACTCGTAATATATATATAGCCTACGTCCAAATTTTGTATTCTTCAAAAAGCAAAAGAAAACAGTCCTCAAGCTCATTAATCTGGTATTTTCACAGTGATTCTGATACATTTTGTGATGAGATTCAGTGACCTTTCCACACTTGTGCATTGCGTTTCTTCAAACACTGGCCTTGGAACCAGTCTCAATTTTTAGCACGTAACTCAATTCAAATGAGGGGTAAAAAAATATGATCTCCACTGTGTTCTCAAATGTGACCAAGGCCTAATAATAGATCAAGGATTATCATTGTGATATGTGTACCATATATGGCATCCAGCCAATATGTTGTTTTTTCTATGTCATTTTTCTATTTTAGTTCTCATATTACCATAGATGAACACGAATGTGCTTGCACATACACATACACACATTGATATGTATGCTGGGCATATATGCAGCAACATGAATTCAGGTTCCTTAAGGGAGCCATTTCACGATTCTTGCATTCTGGAACATTTCATGTATTTACTTGGTTGACAACTTTGAAACACACTGTCAGCACAACTCATTAACTGCAGCAGTCACTCAAGTGTGTGATCTGGGAGCCCTTGAGCAAGATCTTGATAAGATTTACAGCCTGGTTAATAGCTATGCAAATTTGACTGGTTTTATGCATTTCGGAGAGATTTTTAAGTCACCTTGTTTGGAAGAAAACATCCTCGTCAAGAAATCCAAAGGTGTCGTGGAGTTTAGTAACTGTGCCCATGAAGACCCTCTGCTTGGGCTGGTTACCCTGAGATTGTCGGCCCCCGGTCGGGTAGCTGACGTTGAGTTGGGAGGATGCGGCGGTCACAGCTACAGCCATCCCCTGGGCCCCAAGCGACTGGAAAGGAAACAACAAAAGAAAACGTTACCCAGAATACAATGAAACATTTCTTCATGAACAAGGAATGAGCCTTGGTAGCAATTGCCTCCTAGGCCCCCAAGAGACTGATTGAGGAATTTTTTTTTTTTAAAGTTGTACTTTTAAAAAAATATATATTTTGGGGTCAATACTGGCATCTGCTCCATTGAACCTCCTGAAGAATCCTAAAGACTTTGGGAGTCTGGGATGCTTGACATGGGTTAGTGAAAACCCTGCATCAAAGTAATTATGTTAAAAGACTTGCTGATCCATTCCAGTGGCTATAAGCAGTTTGCTTTTAATGAACGTTAGAAGTTTCATGCCTTTCCTATTTATCCCTATACTTTAAAATCCCAATTATTCCAATAAACAAGCTCATCAATACAATATCTTCTTAAGAATAAATTACCTTTCAAAGAAGTCAAACAATCACATTTTATCAATTGAATGGGGTAACAAGAGCTAGCAACCAATTTAAATTGTTTCTACTTTCTCTTAAATCTTTAATTTTACTTCCAAATTAAGGATAGCAGAGATCCACTGAAGAGCACTTTACTTCATATAACCAGTTCCCATGGTTACAGTCAATTCAAACTCTTCAGGGCCATTACTGGCGCAAAGATCGTTTTTCACTTTCAAAAGAATTCTACCATAGAATAGTTTCAGCTTTACACATACATACACCCCAAAAAACGTTCACCATAAAAGTGCGCAAGGAATAGTTTCTTAACACGGTAGATATATTAAAGAATGCTCCTCTTTATTAAATGTGTTGCCGTGGTGATAGGCAAGGCAAAATCATCCTTCAGGGCCATTACTGGCACAAAGATAATTTTTCCCTTTCGAAAGAATTCTACCATAGAATAGTTTCAGCATATATACACAAAAAAGGTTTTGCCCAAAACTGTGGAAGGAATGCTTTCTTAACAAGGTGTTTATATATATTAAAGGGTGCTCCTTTTTATCTTTTTATTAAACCTGTTTCCATGGTGATAAGCAATTCAAAATCATCCTTCAGGGCCATTACTGGCACAAAGATTTTTTTTTTTTCATTTCAAACAGTTACTTAGAATAAATTTAGTTTTACATTTTAAACACACACAATGGCATTCATCACCAAGGTCATGAATGTCCAGGGTTATGAATGTCCAGGGTCATGAATGTACAGTCCAGGATATAATTATAATTGGCTGACATAAAATCAGAGTTGTGTAATTGAAGTCTTAACTGTGAATTTGCTTTTAGCATCATGATTTGCATGAATTAATTTTTAACGCCTACATCAAAAGGACCTCCAAGACCGACTGGATGGCACCTACATACTGTGAATTAATGAGAGTGCAGCATAAATCTCACAAAAATAAGGCTGCAATTATGATGGAATCCCACCAATTTCAATCATGATGGTAACTCAACAAAGAGCATGATTTGCAGGTCTCTACTAGCGAGCCAAAGATCGAGCCAAGAATCAAATCATCTCTGATGTAATCTGTATGAGGCTGCCATGTCTGTCCAGAGGAAGAAGACGCAATGAACTACATCAACTGTGTTGCTAGGGACCCAAAATAATTAATGGAAGACCTACCAAGTCAAATGATTTGGGGGTCAAAATACTGCAGATGTACAACAAAATGATCTAATTTTACCCCCACATCAATCCCACAATGCACAGTACAAGGGATTTCGGGCTATATGCTAAATGGTAGACAGACGCCTGGATTTGCATTATTTGTTATCTCAAATGTGTTCGCTTGATTGAGAAATGAAGTAATGAATTAATAATCTGCTAGCGACACCAACCAATTAAACTTCCAAGTCAGATGGTGGTCAGAGACTCGGGTTCATGATTTCAAGGGCGCATGCTCAGATTGAAATCTTTAACGAGACAAACGCGAAAATGGCACATACCTTAATGGTTACATAGCATACAAATAACTATATATAAATCATAACAAACTCAATAAAAATATTTGAATATGGGTGGTATTAATAAGAAATAAATCCTCTAAACGGTCATCACATCAGAATTCATCATTGTTGTCTACATTTAGTTTTATGACGTTGGGAAAACGTTCACTAACAATGTAAATGCTACATGTGTGAGTATTTATTTATTCTCACTTGACCTGTGACCACATATCATTATCATCTCATTACACGAGTTCATGAAACAATTCATTAAACTACAAAGTCAGATGGTGGACAGACTGGCATGGCATTGTGAACACTATCTCGGATGTGTCTGCATGAGTGAGAAATGAAGTAATGAATTAAAAATCTGCTAGGGACACCAGTCAAGGTGAAGCCAAGGCGAGGCTGTTATTCTGCCAAATTTAGTGTCAAGACTGTTTATTCATCAGTAAAAGTCACACAATTGTTCCTACTCTACAACCCCCAAATTAATAACCAGAAAACCCAGAGGTTTGGGGATTCCTTGTTTCCTCATTGTTGAATTTTTTTTTTTAAATTTAATAACAAGTACTGGTATTAGATTCTTCCTTTCATTCTCCTTTGATTTACAAGGTTTTAACAACACTTGTTGAAGTTCCATGACTAGCTTCTTCTTTTAAAATCAATAGACTTCATCTTCTCAAAATGACTGACCTCCGAACCAACTAAGATTTACATCGAAGTTTCCCCTATTGAGCCCAATTACAAGGTGCTCAGTTTTAGACCCATGTTGACCTCAAAGGACCACTGGCCTCTGATTAAAATGAGTAGGGTTCATCTTCTCAATATGGCTGACTTGCATACTAACTATGAGTTTAATCCATGTTTCCCCTATTAAGTAAGCCCGATTTCAAGGTTTTCATCACTTAACCCGTTGACCTCAAATGACCTTTGACCTAAAAAATCAATAGGGTTCATCTACTCAATATGACTGACTAACATACTAACTAGAAACATACTAACTAGAAAGTTACACTGGGTGTGTCCTTAAGTTCAGTTCAGTGTTGCCTTGCAACAGCCCAGTGGTTTCAGATACCCTCAGAATTATTTACTGTTTGTGCAGAATAATAGTCAGTCATGTGACAACATTCTAGATAATGAGAGGCAAGGATTTCAATAACGGATAGTTCAGGTTTGTAGAATAACGGATATCTTATGGTTGTAGAATTAATATTTCATTGACATGATTATAAAATATTGATGGCTGTGAAAAGCCAAGAATTTTCAACCAGCTTGTCAAATTTTGTTTGTCCTGCAATCATTTTAGTTGCCCTGAATATATTTTTGGGCCATTTGTTTGAAATTTGTTATACTGATTAAGGTATCTCTATCTGCACAACATATATCAAAGTGGGGGGGGGGGGTGGTGGGGGGAACCCGCAAACCTGTTTCTTGAAAGATTTCTCTGGAGACTCTTACAAAGAAAAAATTGCCTAATTTGAATAGCATTGAATAGCATGTGATTTTTAGGGGCAGGCTTGAAATAACCAAATGTGAAATTGCTTGTTCAATGACCCAACAGTTTTCCATAGCAACAGTTTTCCATAGCATGCATAGCATCTTCCATAGCAAGAAACTTCTATAAAATATATATATGAGATAGTGAACAAGACAAATGGGGCCATATTGGGACATGGCCTAATTACCTGTTGCATGGGCATAACATGTGCCTGGGGCTGAAGAGCTGCTTGGGCTTGTGCCTGCTGCATTGCATTAGCCTGCATCTGGGCCTGCATAGCTAAAGTGTTATTACCCGCTGAAGCTGCCATTTGTTGGTTGTAGAGTCCAGCTGCTGATGGGCCTAGTCCCATGAGGGGTTGGGCCTGTAGGACCTGATGATGTGCACCTGGGGGAAAAAAAGACCAAATTAGTCAATGCAAAGCAAGACAATGCATGGAATTTAACATTTTATGGATGTGTCACACAAAGATTTGCCAATACAACATTAAGTACATTCGGTACTTTAGTTCTCTAATATTTTTGTGAGCCTAGCAGAATATTACAAATGTTAAATTATTTCTCCCTAATTTTGTTATTCAGACTTTCTCATCACCACCTTCATGGTGCTAAAACACTACCCTTGACAGAGTAGTTTTTATTTTTCTTTGGTTTGCTTCATCCGGAATGTAAGGAGCAGCTTTGATGCACACCTTTCACTGTTATGTACCCCTAGGTATAAATGCAAGGGCACTATGGTTCCTTGCTGAGGGGTATATGACAATGATATTCATATACATAACATTATCACAGCAAGTTTGTGTCCAAATGGTGTATCAGTATTTACACACACTGTAGCCAATGGGATTTTCAACCAGTTTGTATAGTAGCCCAATATAGCCATAATTACCCTAATTTATTACTGTTTAAGGTTTAAATAAGCCGCTTCTCCGTCATCAATATGCAGGGTCATGTGAATGCCAACAAGGAATAAACACACAAAGTTATGGAATTATTGCAATTAGTCCAAGTATGGCTTAAATCCACCTCTCCAATATTAGGTGAGAGTGAGTGTACCCAAGGACAAGCATCATGGACACACACATTTCCTTATTCCTAACCTAATAGACCCTAATCTTGACAAATTCCCTAACCAGTGTTTGAACTTCCGAGGACCTACTGTTTTCATCGACTTCCTTCCAGAGGACCTGTAATTCCTTTGTCCGTGTCCTCATACTGAATACCTTGCTAATGCACACACACACACACACACACACACACATGCCAACCTAAATACAAAGCAAAGCAAGAAACCAAAAAGGGAACATGACAATTAACAAAACTATTGGCATGAATTATCTAACCTAACCCCTGAGGTGTACTATTGCTGCCAAGAATAACCTTTGAACCTGTCCAGCACACTTTACTATCTGTGCTCTTCGACAACAACAGGAACAGAATGCATTATGGTGATGCACTTTTTATGCCCTACTTTCGCTTGAACCTCAGCCAGCTAGGATATCAATGTAAGATCCATGTAGAAGTGTGTAGGTTTTAGTAAACCACATTCTTGCACATAATGGCTGATGCTTTTCACAGTGGGGAGATCAAAATGGGATATTTGTATTTGGGGGGGGGGGCAGTGCAAACATGGTGTACTTGTAACTAACTTATAGTATGAAGTTAGATCATTATAGAATGTGTGAACACAAACTGGCATGATTTGCATGCTCATGTTTCAGGATGTGATATCGATATATGTATTATCCAGATGATATAAGTAAAACCTTTCAATGTAATATAATCATACTGCAACATGGATCATGTGTTGTACTTCTATCACACATCTATATCATGTTAATCACTTTTAATAGTGTCACTGGGTCTTGCAAGTTTTTTTTTTATATAGAAATATTTATTCAAACAAAATTACCAAAGTATACATATAGAAACTTTTTAAAAATTTGAAATTGTGTCAAAATGGAAACAAAATGTGTTTAAACCTTTGTGGTTATTCCAGGGCTCAAAACTATTTTTTTTAGTTTTGTATGGTTTGATGATTCTCAATCCCTAGATATCGACATGTAGATTGGCAGGTACTGGTGGTCCATATCATAGAGCTCTGTTGGTCCAGATTTTCAATATTCAGTCATCCAGCCTACAAAGGTTGAGGGTCATACTTCAACCCAAAGGTCCATATGAATTTTAGGAAGAACATGGTCAACGATTGTCAAATCCCTCCAAAACCAATGGCGATGATGAATTCAAAGAAGGATTCGTTATGCCAATATAGGCTACATGTTTAAATGCTATGTAAAGCTACATGGCTAACATAATAGGTATATATACAGTATGTTCTACTGCTAAACTGATTGCAAACAGCCGTTTGGAAGGATTTTATGTCATCTAAGAGTACTAAATGACCATTCTTCAAATTCAATTGTGGTAAGCATTTCATTTGAATATTTTTGTGTCTGTTTGAAAGAAAGGGGATATATCAGAGGATATTGTCTAACCGGTTCCCAAACGGGGGGAAATTTCCCCCTGGGGGGAAATTTGGGGATTTCAGGGGGGAAATCCTATCCATCCAGGTTAAGGTTGCAGGTGGAAGCGGACCTAGGCTGTGCACTCTCAGTTACTCCCGACATTGATGAACTCATAATGCGAAAGCAGTGTCAAAAAGCTCACTGAAAACGATTTGTCAGATAAGGTAC
>JAODFY010140202.1:0-11190 GCA_027580055.1 Paracaudina chilensis | reverse complement strand
TCAATAAGCCTAGTAACGTTTCATGGGCCAAAAACTTTACCATCGGCAAAATCATTAAATAATGCAATAATATGTTATGTAACAAACACAATGGGTCGGTTTTCTTAGAATTTAATGTGTATTAATTAAGTGTCATTACAACTATAAACCTTGTACTTTCTTGAAACAACAATCAGTGAAATATTCTTATTGATTTATGTTTACCTCTTTATAGGAACTCACTGGATACAGGAAGCAGTTCTTCTAATATTGGCCAACGGTGAAATGGAAAAGTTGACTATGAAAGATCGAACCCGTTCTGCTGAATTGGTCGTTATGGAGAATATATCTGCCATCCAAGAGGGCGCCCCCGGGTTTAGACTGATGAAGGATTATCCCTCAACTAGGTTGATTAGAACCCATGTACCAAGTTCGTTATTGCCAAAACAGATATGGCAAAAGCAATGCAAGGTATATACATACTTTTATGACTTTTTATGACTGTTGCCAAAAAGGCTGTGGTATATTTCCACCGTCAATATACATCACTGCATTGAAAAGGGTATACAGTGTAAGCAGGTCCAAAACGTATTCTCTATTTTAGGAAATTTTCCAAATTCCTACCCAGGGACATGAATATGGTACATGTTCGTGATCTTAATTGATATGTGATGTGTACATCTTTATTCATCTGTCAAGCTTAATTCTGGACAGTCCATTTATTCGTGTTTCGTGGGCTCTCGGTGTGGACCACGGAACAAAGATATAAAATCACTAGCGCAAATTGAGCATGAAGCAAAACCGAACAATGAGCCGGTGGATATTTAGGTAATATGACAGCAATCGCCGGTTTTACTTCAGTGACGTGCGCACGGGGTCATGGTGTGTGGGTGGTGGTAGGCCTATCGATTTTAGAAAATCTTAGTGCCACCCAACAAGACATCCAGTCGGGGAATGAGATGTTGGCCCCTACTTATGAAATCCTGCGTACGCCACTGTTAAACTTGTACTCTTATTTGAACGTAACATTGTCTCACTGATGCTCAGATTATACATTAGAACGATCGCTCGAAAATAACGGTTCGCTAAGTGGGGGGTTGCCACCAAAAGTTGGGTCGCGAGAAATGGGTTCGCGAATCTTGACGATAAAAAATCTCATAGCAATATCTTTCTTGTCCTTTCGTACAGGTGATATATGTCTACCGTCACCCCAAAGATGTAATCGTGTCTTTTTACAATTTTCTCCTGAAATTACACAATAAACTCTCAGGTGTAACGTCTATTGACTCTCCGCAACAGTTTAATAATTTCTTTAAACTTGCTCTTAAAGGGGAAGGTAAGTGATATGTGTTGTACGTCCATAAGATAAGAATATTTATAACAGACTTTTAAAGGTAACATCACACGTTGGTTTGGGTTAAACAAAAACCTAAAATACCTTATTAAAGGTTATGCCAGCTAAAATTGTCGCCTTGATTTAGGTGAACGCTTGTATATCCCATTTCCAAAAACGCGTTAAACGCACAAAAAATGTATATGTAAGCTTTATTTCTCACTAAGGAGTAATTTATATGACTTGACAAAAATGTCCTGTGTGAATTTGGTAAAGTTCATTCAGGAACGTAAATTGTTAAAAAGGGCTGGTATTTCGATAATGTCAACATGACTCTATAACAGACCAATAATTTATATGACTTGACAAAAATGTCAACGGGTGTGTCTACAAATTGGGGGGGGAGGGGGCAGGAAGGGTTTTGGTACATTTATTTCGATAATGTCAACAGGACGTTTCACAAAAGGTTAATATTTTTTTAAATTAAATTAAAACTGCTCTTAGCGGAGATGGTTAGCTATTCGTATCAGTGTTGATAAGTCTGTCCATAAAACTAGATTGCCTATAACTGACCAACAATTTATATGGATTTGGTTGAGATTTTTGCAGTTTCTCAATCAGTTCAAAGATGTTTAGGGTTTACTTCATGTTTAGGTTAATTAATTCGTTCGTAAAGTTCACTCAAAAGCCCAAAATAAAGTGGACACTAAAATTTTGAAAAACTCGTGGGAAATTGGAGAGAGGAAGGTTTTTTTTACCTTTTTCATTTATTTGTCAACATGGGAGTGAATTATAGTCCCCAAGAATGTACATTTACAACTATCCTAAAACAGTATCTTTTAGATTTATTGCTTGTAGATAAGAATGGCTGGACATGGCTTTGTTCTTCTCTTCTACTTATTGTTTAAAATTTGAATAGTTTAACGATCAAATGAATTCATGCAGTGAATTCTCAGCACTTTTTAGGCATTATGACAATAATTTTAAGGAAAATGAAATTAAATGTATCTTCATTTATTGTAGTTGAATACGGAAGCTGTTTTGATCACATATTAGACTACAGTCATCACAGAAACAAGGACACCTTCCTCTTTGTCTCCTACGAGGAAATGAAACAAGTATGTACGGGCCATCCTCTGCTACACTGTAGTAACCTGTTTAGAAAAATGTTTAATTAATTGCTAAACGCTGGTTTTAGAGTGCAGTAACTATAGGGGATAGTATAGTACCATCAGAGTAGAAAATTAATTATGAATGAGAGAGGCTATTTTCCATTTTTCTATTTTAGCACAGTCGTCAGGAAGCAGATTAACGTTGATTTCGCTCCCCCCCCTCCAAAAAACTGAACCACTGTTAAGATGTGAAATTTTTAAAACTTCGCCACTGAATTGCCTTCTAGAAGAGTGTAGACATTATGTCATCCATATTCCATTAGAGGTAAAGTGTGAAAATAACCGAAAGAAATATTTTCGCCTTAATAAATTTATGTAATATGGTAAAAAAAAAAATCCAGATCAATTTTCAAATAATCGGTTGTGTGAGCCCTGATCCAACACTTTCTGCTTTAAGAATCTGAAGAGTAAATAAGTTTTACCGAACTTACCCTCATAAAATCTGTTCTTTAATTTCCCCGTTGGTCTGCTTATCCATTCCAACCGGTTGCCAAGATGGCGGCCCCACACGCGTTGGATGGGCCTAGCTGTACATGGTGGATACACTATTACATGCTGTATAGGTGGCGTATCGCTATGGTATCGCGAGGATCCAGTGGAACAAAATGGTCATAAAATGGGTGATATAGCTATCACCTTGACCCAGTAGATGGATATCCGCATGTAGAGGAGCGTAAACTATTGCTTGGCGGAGATCGCTTGCGATATAAACTAATAAACGATGATAATAATCGGCCGATTTAGCTAGTCGCACGCGATTTATGACCGCACGCGATTTATGCTCGCGAGACTATATGTAAAGTTCTCTGGGTTTTCCACACAGACCTGGTTGGGGAACCTTTTCCCAGCAAAAGTTGCGGAGTCAACCAATGGGTGAAGGGAATTCCCTGCACGTGACTATATTTACAGGTAAACAAGGCAGCGCATTTGAATATAGCTAAATGTACACAATTATGGGCCAATTAAAAGAATGCAATACGCTCACATGAATATAAACAGCGAAATACCAGGTCAGTTCTCATCTGCATAGAACTGGCGATGGACCAATAATAACAAAAATAAGTCCGGTCCATTATCGCGAAGGGATGAAATACGCGCAAATCGCGCTACTACAAATCTATACTAACGATCAAATATTAATTTTACACCTATTAAGGACATCCATGCAGTTGTTAAACGTATTGGTCAGTTTCTTGGGCGAGACCTACAGGATGACGTCATACAGAGGGTTGTAGATGGTTCATCATTCACAACGATGAAGAAAACATACCAAACGTTTCATACCGAAATGTTAGGAAGCGGAAACGGTTCTCTTTATAACATCTATATCAACAAAGGTAGGGCGTGTAATTCTAGATATTTGGTGGCTGCACGTACAATTTAAAGGGTGGGGTTGCAAGAAGCAGAACTTAGCAGAAAGTCAGATTTTCAATTGGCTCAGTTGGCCATTGTTGAAACTATGAATGAACGCATACTTGTTGTAGTAACTTCAAATGCAGCTATTAACACCTCAGTGAGAAAGGTAACTTACATGTTCATTAAATTAGAATTATCTGTGAGCTTTCGGTGTGTACGGAAACTCAAGTGAATTCGCAACTTGCAACCCCACCTTTAAAAGGTTGAATTCATAATTATTAAAAAGAGATTAAAATGAAAAGTATTAATTCGACACTGCACCCCAGTTGCGATTTGAGAATGATTTTGGTTCAAGTGAGGCCTCTGATAGTATCCATACACTAAATAATAAATGTATGCTTCCTTCCTGACCTTGATTTTGCTGATATCACCGCACATTGACCTTGCCAGAGTATAGAGTGAAAGAAGAAAAGAAAAAGAGGACTGCACATTCGCAATTACCGAGGTTTACCGAGTCCACAACACTTCACATTCGAAATTACCGATGTTTATAGAACCCACAGTGCACACAACACTGCACATACGAAATGACCGATGTCTACCGAGCTCACAACCCTGTACATTCGAATTTGCGGATGTTTATACCGAGCCAACAACACTGCACACTCGAAATTACCGATGTCTACCGAGCTCACGACCCTGTACATTCGAATTTGCCGATGTCTACCGAGCCATCAACACTGCACATTCGAAATTACCGATGTCTACCGAGCCACCCGAGCGCTGCACAACACCCGTCTATGAGCCCACAACTTGCCAGTTTTAAACTGGCGAGTTGCTGGCTTTCATTTTAGGTAGTTGGAGGAACGCGTTTTAACATGCAGATATGAAGGATTGCGGGCTAATGCAATACCTTTTTTGAATATAATTTATATAACATAACTTTTTTAAATAACCTTTAATTTATATCATCAATTTACATTGAGTGTTTGCTTAACATTTACATTAAACTAATATTTTTCTTTAATAGGTGAAACCAACCAATGGAAGACTCGCTTTACGGAAGAACAAAACAGGATTTTTTATGGGATATTCGCTCAGAAAATGGGGGACTGTGAACTAACTAAATGCTACGCTAATGACGTTTAAAACCTTGTTAAATTTAAAAAAAAATGGACCATGCATCAAAGATAAGCAAACGGTTTGGCCTTTACCAAAATCCTATGCAGTCCCATCCATTTACTGCATGTAGGGTAGTAGTATAGAAAGTTGATCAATAGAACTATGTTACGTTACCTCATTCTTCTTTATAACTCATTTTTTGACGTTTTTTATGATATAATTTTACCCTCTAATATCAATTAAAATGATATTTCAATATTATTCACAATTTCTCCTTAATACCTCATTTCTTGGCGTGTTTTTTATTACATTATGTTACCCTCTAATATTTTTAAAATTATATTCCAATATTATTCACAATTAGTAGAAATCGTTATATTATTCATGTTCAAAATACTGGTGTAGGTTTAAATTTCAACTTTGATCTTATTTTCAATTATTAATGTCATTCTTTAATACATAATGTACATATAAATAAACTTTACCTAAATTTTATTTGCTTGTATTAATTTATGGTTATGCCGCCGAAGGTCCTGGTGACAGGTCACAAGTCACAAGTACAGCCAATTGCAGTCATTTATCGGTGTGGTGTACGTTTCCGTTTACCTCTCATTTTGGGGCCCCTAGTTTGAGCTTGGCCCACAACCCCTTTGGTCGGTCCCACTGATTCTGGAAAAGGAAACACACAGTTATTGTCATGTGTACACCACTAAAACGTTATTAGGATACGGTAGATGACGGGCGGGGTAATACCCCAATTGCTCTATCATAATTTATCCCCACCTTAACTTTAGCCAACACACCCGCCCCTACACACCGCCTCCCACCCGCCGTCGGTGGACATGGTGGACATTTCGGGCAACATTCAGTTATTCGGCCAAGAACATTTCTGCTCCCCGCCCCCCTCCAAAAAAAATGAAATGGTCCCGTAGGCCTATGGCACTTCTGCATAAATTCAACATCGGCATGGAATTAAAAAAAAACATGTAATGCATCCACATATTTTCCGCTTAATAATTACATGGATTCGTAAGACCGTTGCAATTACAATCCACAACTGTTTCCTATATTCACAGGCTTGGTTTGGGTCGTCACTTTTAGATACACCTGCTGGGAGCAGGTGGGTAGGGTATGTTGCGGGTTTTATTAATAATTAGCGCCCTCTCATTAGTTTAAAATTAAATCTACAGTCGATTGCATTGTAACCCAGAAGAAGAGTTGAACGAATCCTTAAAATTGTGTCACTGAAGTTGTCTCTAGAGTGCGATATTCTAAAATTTGAGTCATCGATGAGAAATAAAATGATGTGTTTGGAGACGTTAAGCAGCTTCATCCTCAATAAACTAACGTTTAAACAAATATTTTCAGATTTGTCTGAAGAAGGAATTCTATGCCAGGGTATCGTTCCTTTAATCCCTTTTAAATAATCCTTTTCAAACTATATTTTATGCAAAAAACATAGCCTATAGCGTACCTTTCTTTAATTATCCATTGTCTTGAATTGTTTTTAGAATAATCATGACCTCAGATGCGATTTGGTGCTGTATTTGTCTGGTTTTTGTCTGGTTACATTTCTCTGTTGAGGAATTTTCATTTTTTATGTTAAAAACATTTTTACACCTCACCCTACCCCTTACGAAAAAATATAGCTCAAACGACTTTTCATGCAAACTTATTTCGGGGGTCAAAATCTGATTGGGGATCGTGACCCCACATCCCCGTGCCGGCGCCACTGAGAATGGCACGTTGTACTCAGCACACTGGCAATGGGCTCGAAACGTCCTGGTTCTTCCTATCGTAAGAAAATCATATTTTTATCACCTTGGCAGTCGGGATAAATACCGGCCGAGTAAAGCAAATACTAAAATTGGAACTTACTGTAGACTTATTGGTGCATTTACAACAGACTACAAATAGGGGGCACCGAGTCATCCTAGTCGCCCATGTATCCGCCCGGTTGAACCATTAATTAGGTCACTGTCGGTGTGACATTTTTTGGTCCCTGGAAGGTTTGCCCCAAGGCAATATTTCCTCGGGAAAGTTTTCTCCCTCCCCTGTTATCACTTGGCCTAGTCTGACCTCATTTTGGCTAATACATACGCAGTTTAATTCATGAAACCGCTTATGCACATACTGAATACATTTCCATAGAACTAGAAATAACACGAATTCTTAGGCCTATGCCAACTATCAGTCACCAATATGAAGTTAAGTTTTATTTCCAAAATAATCGTAACTAAAATACATTGCATCAAATAACTGTATCAATAATTAGCTAGTTCGTAGATACAATTTGTGCATACTCGGTGACAAGGCCGTACACAGCGGGATGGGGCGTGGTTGGTGGCGGGTGGGGGTGGTGACAGGGGGCGATTGCTCCCCCCCCCCCAGGAATTTCCAAAGTGTACCTTTTCCAACTTCGGAAATATAAAGGGAAAACACGGTAATAACAGAAGAAATTGTTGTGATCGTAATGATTGAAAACAATCTCGAATAGGCTACATCAAGGTCCTTAATACTTTTATGTTGGAAAATGTGAAATAGCCATTGTTTCCGTTACTTTTCATGTAGAAAAAGTGTGAACTCAATTTTTCATATCACAACAGCTCCACCGTACACCCCTCAACGACAGCACCTACGTTGGGCTTTATGGGAGTTCTAATGTATAGGTACGGTTTCACCCACTTCATATGCTGCCCAATTCACCATCACTAAAATCGTTCACGTTCAACCAAATAGGATTCAGGCGCAGTTTTCACCACCTCCCTAACAGCAGGGCAAATAGCCAAGTGAGGGGGGGGGGGGGTAGAAATAGCGCCTTATAGCCAAGTATGTGTACTTTCGTAACGCTTTACAGAAATATTCAGTCCCACCCAACAGAAATCCAGTCGGGGGATCAGATGTTTCAACCCCCCACCTAGTTGCCAAACTAGGTGTACATCAACTACAAGTCTAAATATTTCACTCATGAAATCTCCAAATAAAGGAGTTTTTCAAGCTACTTGCAAGGTCTGGAAAGTGCCAACCGATGGTGGCGCTCCGCTTAACACTAGATCACACCTCCAAATCTTTGGTCCGCTCAAAATTTAAGATAAGCCACGGCCCTGCCCCCAGGACACAAATTACTTATACGTGTTCCACCCCCTCCCCAAACACAAAAAATGGTGGCGCCCCGGAAATTCCCCTAGAATCGCAAGCTTGAAACTTTTTTTAAAGAATAGCGCCGCCATTTTATGTATGCATTTTTTTATCTGGCAATTTCTATTTATATTTGGCATTTTGAGATATCCGATTTCTGAGTGTCTGACAATCTGGAGTTCAATCTGATCTAAAAAAAAAACGGTGGATTATTTGAAGATTTCTTCCTCACACGGTCGCCATGATCAATTGGAGCACGGTTGACAAAATTTACCGAAAGCTCCTTCTCACACAATTCTTTACGAAGGGGTGGGGAAAACCTGACACCATAAAAAGGTATTTTTTGTTTAAAAAACTTTTCACACGCCCAGTGATAGTGACAAGGTATAACATGTAGCAGTTTCACGAAACGTTTAACACCGTTTTTTTTTAATTGTTTTGCCATAAAATGACATTCGACACCAATAAATTTAGGCATATGAGGGATTTATATAAAGTAAATTAGTATTTACCCGATTAAAATTTTGCCGTGTATGTATTACTGCACGGATGAATGTAAAAGATCTGGAGCAACTACAGAATACAGGTCCACTTCAAACATTCTTTGTGAAATTTCGTCACACTTCATTGATTCTTTTGAGAACAACAATAGATTGGCAAATTACTTAAGGAATTGAGAAGTGGACCTGTACTCTATAGTTGTACTTAAGATCTAGCATAGGCCTAGGGCAGGCCCTATATATAGGCTTAGTTGCTGAATGCTACTGTACATAACGTTCGTTCCTCTCTTCATTCTACAGTCGCTGCCAGTAACTTACAAAAAATGCAACGTTTTTTGACAGGCCTAAGCTTTCAATGTGCATATATATCCTATATTAATAACGTTAGGATCGCCTGTGTCTATACCCATATACTTGCACAGAGACCAAACAATCCATGTTTTGACGTTTTGCCGAACTGTATATTTAAAATAAATAAATATGACCATGCACAACTTAACATAAGTTAACATTGTTGTGCCAAGTTTGGTATTAAGTAAATATGATTTTTTGCGATCGTGATGATGACTGCTAGATTTGGACCGGCTAATGGGGTGGTTCTTTTGTACACACAGGGCAGCTAGCCAGCTACTGTAGTGTGAAGCATTTGCATTAGTGTTACCAAATTAGTGTTACCAAAAGACCGATAAATAATAATATCAGTCAAATCTATGCCATAATAAAGATAGGCCTAATTGAATTTGACCAAGATTCGCACAGACCATGCAAAGTTTAAAAAGAAAAATCGTCATAGCAGCAGACATACAATGACCATAATTACAGAAAGTCGTGAACTCATAAAATTTTCTTTAAAAACCAATAAAATTACCTTGGTTCTCTGCAAAGTCTTAATTATATAAAACTGACATAACATTCGTACAGGTTCATGAGCGAACATGTTCATTTGAAAACAATTGTAACAAGTAAGGCCGTGGAAATTCATTGAGGGACTTGATTTTGAGGTAAAATTTGTAACTGCAAGTAGACCATGTTTCTCTCTGGGAAACATTAGTGGTTCAATTTTGTGATATACCTCCACTATGTCTCAGTACAGGGAGTAATCAACGACCAGCCATACAGAGACATTGGACCTATGTCTAGGCCCTAATATGATTTGTGTTGAATTTCATCCATTATGCGAAGGTGTCTTTGTTAAAGGATTAACCGGACAATCGAGTTGCTGTGATGTTGAGAAAAATGGTTCAAGGGATGAAATTGTTGGATACAGATTTTGGATGAGGGGACAGATTTAGAAATCTTGGATGCTTAGGACAGGATGAGTGTCAAATGGGATGTTTAAATAACACTTCGGCAATAATAATCTGAAAGTTCTTTCAGCTACTGTGCCACAGAGAGATATGGAGATATATCTACTAGTACCAACTGAAACGATACAGTGTACTACTCTCTGCATCACAGCACTTATCATAAAGCAATAATCAGGTTGAATTTTTACTGATTTTGTCATCATTATACGATGTCATAGTGTGACAATGCATAATAGATTTGTAATTTGCAACAAAGCTTACCGATATTCTTCAAAAAGACTTACATACAAGTATAATGTATATACTATACTTGGGCAATTCCACGGTAACGGAATTACCGTAATTTCTTACTTTTCAAAGTATATAGTATTAAATCAGAATAACAGCTTGTGGTATTGGGTTGATATGGATGTCATATGAAAGGTATGACATCATGTTACTACTCAACAAAAAATTTAAAATTCAGATGGTGTAGTGTTAGCGTAGTGGCGGCATGAATTTCGGTAACGGAATTACGTCCGGCGGACATCAAGTTTTCACCAAGTACAAATAACGCTAAATCCCTGTGAAGTTAAGTTGCTTAAACCTTAGTGAATACATGTAGTCAGTGGACAACATTACAGTGTTTGACTACAGTACCACAAGAAAAAAAAATCTATGGGTTCCACGATATGACGTCAATTTCATTGTCGGTAACGGAATTACAGGGTCACGGTAACGGAATTACATGAACAATTAAGTAGCACAAAAACTATTATATTTTTGTAATAATCCTCAAACAATGTAACTTGGAACAGTATAAGAACATTTTAAGTGATATATTTTACTAATAAGTATCATATGTTGGGTTAAAGGCCCATTTCTCCCATCCACAAGAGAATTTGATACCCTAAGTGACTAAATACACCTGATTGAAGTGCCATGTATACTGTACTGGATTTTTTCCTCAGCTGTGCTGCAAACCACTATAGGCCTAAAGCACCTTGAATCATATGAGGTTTAAATGTCTCATTTCCTATGCACAAAACATTAACAGTCTTAACAACCAAGTTTCTTCACAATTATTGTTAACTCAGGAAATTGTTGCAATTAACGTAGAAAAAACAACAACAAATACTTGCTGAACTATTGCAAGAACTTTCAAACAATACCGGTAGCCTAAACTGGCGAAAATGTGGTCTTCAGCAAAAAGCCTAAGCTACTATTTAAATCATGTTGTATTGGCTCAAGTCATGTGAGAATGTGAGCATGTCACGTCTATCCATCTGTGGCTCTGGCAAAAC
>JAODFY010140091.1:0-11191 GCA_027580055.1 Paracaudina chilensis | reverse complement strand
ATAATGGAGTTGTATAGCGGACAGTGCCGTTTTCACATCCTTCGTCCGGCTGTTTCCCTGCTGTAAACTGTATGACCGACACGTGTACATTGTTTTGAACAGTTAAGTTTGGTATGTGCAGTTTTCACATCCGTCTTCCGGCTGTTCCACCGTTACAACTGTGAGTACCGTACTTAGGGCCTAATCGATTACCGTAAAATTTACGCGAAATACACGTGTTTTGATGTGTTACCCTATAGTATACACCTTATATAGACCTTCATAGCTTAGCCAGTTCCACTGTTGCAACCGTTAATGCTGCAAGCACCGTACTAGGTAGACCGAACAGATTACCGTTATTTTATTAGCTATTGTAGCCCAAGGGGCGTGATGTGATGCTTGATTGCGTTCAATGATATTTCTCCTGTTCACTGATGTACCTTACTGCAACCCATATTTACTGTAGCGACCGATGTTTTGCACTGCAAGTCTTTATCGCTACGAATTGCCCGAAGATGAATAAGTAGTGGGATTTGATATTTTCTGTTAATGTTTTGATGTTAAAAATATATGTATGTGTAGTATTTTTTATGTAATTTGAATGTGCATTATTTCCAATGAGAATCTAGTTTTGTATTGAATTTGATAGATGTATATTTTGAGAGATTAATTATATTTTTAGAAAAAGAATATTCTGTATAATTGTATTGTTTGACCATTGTTTCCGATTCCTGACGAGGGCCCTGCGACAGTCCACTTATAACATAACCTTGGTAGTAGTACTGTTTGCATCGAACCAACTTCATAACTCCGTATTATAATCACCATTCAATAACGATATAGTTTACGGGCAAATTTCACATATATTTTAATAGTTCAACAAACGTCAGTAACGGCTTACTAGCTCCTAAAACTGGACTTTACGCGTTTGTTATGCCGTTAGCATCAATCACTTTACTTTCTAACAAAATCAGCCCACACATGTGTAGACTGAAACGTTCCATGCCCTCGTTGCCAAAGTGTAATTAGGATGTAAATTTAGTGCAATTTGGAACGCAACATCGGAAAATGAATAGCCGGAAAGGATTTCATTATTTCCTATCGTAAATTCATTAACGACAAAACAGTTTATACATTATCTTGGGTAAAAGGAGTTTAACGTACAATATTCGTTCATCTTGATCAGGGTTAAGGGGAAACCAAGTTATTATAAATTATATTATAAATTATTATATTGTTAGACAATATCCTTTTCTGATCAGCCATTCGTGCTTTGAATTTAATCCAACCGAAACAAACAAAATGCTTATCACAACTCAAATATGAAGAGCGGCCATTTTGTACTGTCAGATGACGTCAAATCTATCCCTTTAATTCCCATAACTTTTCATTAAAAATGATCAGATTTTAATTAATAGACGCGTTTTACAGCCGACTTGCATGGTGACAACACGTGATTCATATCCGAATACCTGGAAGGAAAATACTAGAGAATCTAACGACATGTTTTTATATATCCATCTGTAGTAACGTTTCTGCACTATCCATTTAAATAATAATGACGAAAATTAATAATAATTATGATGAGGGTGGTGGTGGTGGTATAATGGTGGTGATAATGATCATGGTGAGTGTGGAAGTGAATGGTGGTTATGATATTGTGATTGTTGTGATGGTTGGTGAAGATGACGATAGTGATGATAACGATGATATTTTTCAGTGGTGCGCAATGCCCAACAATATTTTCATTGGCGTAGGGAGTCAATGAATCAATGTTACATGCTTGGAAGGGGATTCTGACTTACTGTGAATAACTGTGAACATTTAACATTGTATTTTACTAGTTCAACAACATGAGTAACAGTTCACAAAAACGTCCGCACTCGGTGCATAAGTGATCGTAATTAGGAAATACGGAACGATTTCCTTGAAATTTTGTTGTAACAAATTGTCCCTTCGTGACTGCAACGACGAGTCGTCGATGTTGATGATGATGATCATGATTGAAGATAATTGATGACGATTGAAGATGATGACGATGCAACGGCGACGACTAATTATAGATAATGGTTGCTGATGATTTGTTTATGATGGCAGTCGATGATCACGCCAATGATTATGGCAATGTTGATTACGATGGTTATGATAGAGGGGGTGGGGTTGTGATCGCCGTAGAATTTAACATATGTAAGGTTTCCAAGGACTGCCAATTATATCAAGAGGTCATTGATACAATCAGCCAAGTCGCTAACCTGTGCAGACTACAGATATAAAGGAATACAATTAAAAAAGGAATATTATTATATTTATATTACTTTTCGTGGGGTGCTGAAAGGATCGCATTCAATGCCTAGAGAGTACGGGGATTATAACTATATGGCATGTTAGCAATGCAACTTTAATGCAACGTTAAATTAAATAACATTGAACAAATAAAATAAAAATGGATCACAAAATAATTTTACCAACGTAAATAAGAAAATGACATCATGAATCAGATATTTCGAAAAAAAAAAAATCTCCTAACTATACACTTAAACCATGTTTATTTGATCTCCAAGGGGAAATTTCTAAAAGTCATCGAGCTGTTTTGACACATCCTTCACTGTTCTTTAACTAACTTGTCACGTTTCACTTAGTCGACAATCGATAATAGATAGAGAATAATCGGTGTATGAGGAGGAAAGGGACGTATATCAATGTGGCAAAGTTTCTGTTGTAGTTTTATATTATATTTCGTAGCCAATATAAAACCCGTCGCAAAAGTGTTTTTATTTAAGAAAATTCAGCCGATTCACATCCAGTACGTCAGTAGTTACTGATGCACGGTCTATAACACACGTGACACCAGTAATTACTGGTGTATGTTAACATTTCTCCCAACACCCTAACCCTAACCACGGCAACTACTGAGCCCGTCATAACATGTGTTATCGTGTTATACACTTTCATCAGTAGTTACGGAGTATCTCATGCGTATCGGGTGAAAAATTAAACCAAGTAATTGTCAATAGTTATTGTAAATACAAAATTAATTGCAAATGCAAATGTGATTGTGTGATATATACAATTAAATAGAAATTATCGTTAGTTGTACACTCAAGCATCTAACAGTTATTGTAATATTAGTTTTAATTAATTCAATACTGGTATCGGTGGTGTTATGTGAGAGGTATGGAGTATTTGAAGTGACGGTCTGTCGATTCAGTTGATTACAATAGTGACGTGACGACTATCAACTGTAAAACTGTGAAAACATTTTGCGTTAACCACACAGTGTGTACTTGGTTAATACACAAAATGGGTTACACAGAACGTTAGGCATGGTTAAGGTCGTATGACGCCACATACAACATTTTAACAAGACTGTGTACTTTAGGTTTTACACAAAATGGGTAAATTGGCAACGAAGCACTAGCCCAGCACTGGATTTGTATAATCCTAAAGCTCATTTTTGCCCAAACTGTGTACTTTTGTTATATACAGTAGACCTACATTGAACGCAGTGGGAAATACTTTGCCATTATACTTTGTTTGATGCAGCAGGTCCGCTTACTTGCACGCGCGGCTCGTCACTGTGCTACTTGCCGGTGTTTTTCCGCCAGCTAGCGGGCCCGGAAAACCCATCCATGCAGGGCTTACGTCACATCGGGGCGTGTTGAGAGAATATATCCAAATAACTTAATGCGGGCGCAACGTAGTGGGAAATACTTTGTCATTTCTGGAAAGAGGTAAAAAAAACGTACAAAATCCGTCTTTTCGGGAGGCTTTCTAGAAATGACAAAGTTATCCCATACCCGTTATTTTTAACATTCACCCATCGTTTTTTCTACCCAGGTATGTCACCTGTCCAAAGTTGGCAACGTGTTTATACAGATTGTTCATTTTTAATTTAATTTTTTTTTTTACACAAACTGGGTAAAACATTACTAACCAAAACGTACAAAATCCAAAAATACCCGTAAAAAATAACGGATTTTGTCCGAAAAGACGGATTTTGTACGTTTATTTGTACCTGGGCCTACATTACTATGGGCCTACATTGCTAACCAAACATTTACTCAGCGTTTGGTCTGTATATATGCCACCTGTAAATAGTATGTTAGTATGGTATATTTAATTTGTTTTTATATAAACTGGGTTAATTGTTATAAAACATTTACATATAGACCGGTGATTTTGTTATACCTACTTAAAGTGTACGTTTTACAATGAGTGCTATATCGAAATCGAAATAGTTTTTTAATTAAAAAGTTTTGCTTAAAGTGCATGTAGAAATCATCCACATTTGTCTTCTAGAGAATCAGTAACGCAATATAGAATACTCATCTATATGTGAAGGGGTGATAAACGTACACAATCCGTCTTTTCTTTCTTTACGTATGTTTTTTATTGAAATTTTATTTTATTCAAATGTAATAGACCTATTTATCGAACTTTCTTTGAATTTATTCATAATGATGATAGTAATATTTTTTTTAAGTCTCATCCTTAATGACCTCAATGTCCAAACTTTTTAACCACCCATAACCCAAAGCGACAACGTTAAAAATGTTAATTTTTCAAAATGACACTTTTCAAGTATACACAAAGTGACAGGGATTATACGGTTATCGCGCACATGGTTTAACAATGTACAAGTCACATGACCCAAAGTGAATTTCACTGGCCGTCAATGTGAATTAGCACTTTTAAAGTACACAAAGTGACTCGTATTTTATTCCGTGTTCTATTTCACTGTAACTCATTTCCCAGTAACTTCCACCCTTACGAAATTTTTAACTTTAGGATTATCATGTTCAATCAGTATTAGATTTGCGAAGCTGTACACTGTGATTTTAACACTGCTCAGAGATTACGGTGATCCACGCATATTGTATAAAAGATGTACAAGTCTGGCTACAAAGTGAATTTTAACTTATCCCAAAGTGAATTTCCCAGGTCCCCAAAGTGAATTTCCTTGCATCGCCGCCAAAGTGAATTAGCACTTTTAAGGTACACAAGCTGACTCGTTGTTTATTGGTTCCCCCTTTATTGGATATGTTAAGTCTCATTGGATACTTTACACCTTTACACTTCACGCCATTTGTGACTGACAGTTGTTTACGTCCTGCTGACTAGACCTGTCCAATATATTTTTTATCCATTACTTCCTCATATGTACAACGGCGTGACCATGTTTGCCATCATTACAATACATTGTATACATGAGTATTGCAGTGGTCTATATATATATATATATATTAATCATATCGTCAATCATATAAATGTATAACCGTGTAACACTAGACTGGTTATAATATAGTGTATATCTTACCCATAACTTTGGGTATAATAATAACTAGCATTTTGGACCAACGTTGGATATAATACATGTTAGTCATAAAATCTTACCCTCGTATTTATCCCCTATACCGATTCAATACTTTATATATAGAGGAATCCAATTGCAAATTTCAAGCATGTACGACAGCGCTACACACGTAAATGTTGCTTTTGGCAGATTTTATAATACGTGCCTTTAATATAATCGATTTAATAAACTCGCGTGTTGCCTGTGACGTGTCCTCGTGCCAAATCACCACCTTAAGGTAACACGTTGTCTCAATTCCCTAAAGTAGTTTAACGATTAATTAGAGATTCACACGTTATCACCGTTAACGTCATAACAGGCTTTGGCGCTGTAAATATCATCATTAGATATTGATACGTCTGGAATTATCCTGTCATCTCTTGAATTTTTACGTTTTCCGCCGCGTAATCCAGAAATAACAAGATAGTTCGACCAGTCTTAAAACCCACACTATGCTATTAAGCTATGTTTTATGTGTCTTTGATCGTGGATATCTCAACACTCGACAATAGCCTAATTGATCAATTGCTCGAAACTGCTTCTATTAATTTAACCAGTGTTCGTTCTATGTCGTTTGTCATTTTAATTGTGATATGCCTACACTGCATCTAAAATAAACCTAGTCTAGTTGAACTCTGACCATATTTAAAGCTAGCTACTGACAGACTTTCATTTGACTTTAGGTAGCCATAGGCTAACGTTCGATATAACGTTAGGCATATTAACGTTATGACAAATGGCTAATAATAAAATTGGCTAACTTAAGTAACGTTAGAGCTTATACAACATATCTGACAGCAAAACTCCAACAAACAGCAAAACAACGATCAACTGCATTCTTAAAAGCATTCACACTACCTAATAAAACAATAGATTCAGGCAGAGCATTCCATTCTTTAATCATAATCTGTAAAAAGAAGTTGGTGAGCCTCCCATTAACTAGGTTGAACAAATTTTAAAACTATTTTAAAAACCTGTACGAAATAAACACGCAGTCTCCTATGGTGCAAAGTAGTTAAATTCAGAGAACGCAATGGTAGTAGTTATAACGTGAGGTACACACAGGTCGGAAAATTCCACTATTGTTCACTTATAGTACATGCAGTTTGATTGGTTATTAGCTTAAATATATGACTATTCATTTTTCAATAAATGAGTTGTAATGTCCAAAGACGTTGAGACCGACAAATCAGAGGGGGCAATATATTTGCGGGTGACACGTGCGTAGGCGTGTCAAATGAGAGACGTATATATATATATAAAAGGAAAAATTTTCTTTAATTGGTCAAAAAGCCTTTACAGGTTGTAACCGATTAGAGTTAAGATATAATACAATTCGTGGTGATATTAACTCCAAAAATAAACTTTCTTAACATATTTATGCAATATCGTATATGATCATGCCTAAATTTTTCTTTACAAAAATATTACCATTCCGAGCACATCAGAATGTGTTCTTTAGCAGGCCATATCACGACAATACTAAATAGTTATATTGAAGTTGCAAGTGCGATGTTGTGATTGGCTTAAACAAATACTTAGCTATTATTTAATCTACACCGATCGACTGGAAATAATAAGGAACGAACCAAACATCAATTTTTCTTGAGTGGAAAGTTGTATGGTTATAGTCGCCACACAGTTTTTTAGTCTGTTGATCTAAATAGCAATTTTAAATGTTTAGGAAGCTTTTCGCAAATCAAGTATCTGTCTTTAGTCTGTTACCGTATATCTTTGACGGCCATTGGACTTTTTTTTCTTGATTCATCTGGGAAAAAGCTAACCGATGTACGATCCAAATGCCTTCGTCATTGAGAGATAAATGCTCATTTTATTTTCGGAAGGAAATTCATTTCAGGAGCGCTCGATATTTAAATCTTTCCCTATTCTGCGTATCGCTCTGTCATTTTCAGAGTCAATACATGCCTTAAGGGACTTCCAACAGAATGCGAGAAGGGTCGGTTTGGGTATATTTTTTTTGGCGGGAGAATATTTCTGGCAGGAAACCGTTTCAACAGATAGCTTACATTTCTACGATGAAACCACTTAACCCGATGTAATTCTTTGCGGGATAATAAAAATGCATACAGCTTGCCAGGTGCTGTAGCACAATTACGCTTTTTGCAAACTAAATCAGACAATTGCATTTTGATATCTGAAAAGCTCCCGGGTAGTCCGCCAAATAGTTTTCTTCTCTCCTAAAAAAAACATGAGTTATCGACTAAAAGATCACGTGCTCATCCAAATCGTTGTAGTGTAAAACTATACATGCTAAAACCTCAAATGGGATTAATACTGTATTCTATCTATAAACGGTTTAAACCAGTTTGTCCAGCTGTGAATTTCCCACGAATCTAAACTACATCTGACGAACGAAACATCGATTTAATATGATTACGCAAAACCCAAACAATTCGTCAAATGTTGAAGACCTTAGTCCCGTCCAATTCGGAGAATAATTATTAGTTCAAAGGTCATCAAATTCCTGGGTAGATAGATTGTATATGTGAGTTATTTACCGCCATGGTAAGGTGAAGCGATTACAAGAATGGCGGTAATTGGTGTTATTCATCATTGGGTTTGAGGAGCTTATATTTTGTTGCGAAAGCTACTAACAATGAACACATATGGTTATGATGCGTAAATAAAATACAAACACTGAAGATAATAAATCAAGTGTTCCTGCTTGGTTTTCAACATAAACAGATACATGTATATGATAGAGCGTTCATTTGCACTGTTAGATAACGTAAATACACTTCAAACAATTGCTTGCTATTAGCTGACAGTCTAGAAGATACGTAATACCAGACGAATAAAGCCTACATATCACTTACATATATTTGAGGAAACTTATGGTCTATATATGTGACTATTATGGGCCAGCTAATTGCAAATGGAGTGCATTGCCATCATCTGACAGTACAAAATGGCCACTCTTCCAATCGAATTTTAGTAAGCATTTCATAACAATAATTTTGCGTCAGGGAAGTTGATCAGAGAGGGGTATTGTCTTTCTAGTGGAAGTTCATGACACACCAGGCATATATACGGCATCATTGTTAACTCAAGTTGCTTGCAAACCTTCAAGTAAGGTCTGGTATTGGAAGCTCCATTAAGAGTCCTACATAACGGAGTGACAAACTGAAATAGTAAACTGTTTGGTCCAGTTCTGGGAAGGGAGAAATGTGATCATGCTAAGGATAATCGTGGTATTTCTATTCAATATCCCAGGATTACACGCAGTATGATGTGCGACATGTTATATATTAGTAACCCTAACGCACATAGAGCTATAATAACTTGTACCATATCACTAATTTGCATTCATTGTTAGGCAATTATTGTTGGGTCCGGTGGTCAGTGATGCAAAAACTCGTTTCGTGTAATGAAAACGATAAATATTTTGATAAATAATATGTTATAATACTATGTTGAAAATCAACCATTAATTGCTTATAAATGTTATATAAATGCTTATATATTTCTCATGTTAGATTTAAAACTTGAGACGATGAGAACTATTACGTTAGAGCTAAATCATCAACATCTTTGTTGGTAAAACTTTAATTGTAAGATACTTCAACCATGACAGCCAGGATTATTCTTATAAAAACAATAGCAAAATCTTCCGAAAAACATTAATCTATATATTGAGGTACCACCACCCATTTCATTTGCTGATGTAGTCTTACATATTAGTAATATTTGCGAGTCAATACTTTGTTAACGTGATTGATTCAAGTACTGATTTTCTCTCTTTCAAAACATATTAAGTTACATTTTTAATACATTTTCTTACTAATATATCATATAACCCAGACGTTCAACATAATTGCTGACACAAAAAGTAATACATTACAGTGGCGACGCTACGAGGGTTAATGGGGGTTGACATATTCTCCATTTTTTTCCCCCTCGAAGCTTCCTCTGGATTTTTACCCATTGTCGAAAATAAAAGTGCTGGCAATGAAAATACATGACTTCGAGAGGTTATGTTACATTAAAATTGCAATGAATAGTACCAAGACCCCTTCCCCCAATTTAACAAAATTTAAAAAAGTACCCAAGACCCCCAAAATAAAGGAAATGCAATGCCTATTTTGGTTTGTTGAAATATTGACAATCGAAATCATTCGAGCATCTAGCAGGCCATAGAAACATCACTCACATCAGCGGTTACATTAGGAATGTGGAGACATACTTAGGAATGTGAAGACATAACCTACTCAAATTACATAATGCGGGAGAAATGCATTTCCAGAAATGACAAGGTATATCCAGACAAGCTCTTTTGCATATTCCATCCATAAGCTTTAATTTCTTTTCCTATATTATTAGATTGGTGATGTTTCATTGTTAATGTTGTAACTATAGAAATACACTCTTCAAGCAACAACAACTGCTGAAGTATTAGACTTGTTTTAAATGTTACAAATGTTGGCCAAATGTATATGATAAATTGTGAAAACAAATTATTATAATTTTCAAACCCAATACAAGTGAAACGATGACATTACAAATGTTGCCAGAAACTTAATGAAAAATACAATGTTTAAGTCTTTCGCTGGTCCCTTGCCTTACTATCTGTGCTAGCCTAGGCAAATAGCCTAACAGAGAGTAACATATATTAATTATTGTAACATATTGTACATCATTATCGCAATATCTCTTCTCAGTAACACCTTTATCTTTCAATGTACCACGTGGTCTGCAAGATACAATAAGATAATGTGACGTCCATTCGCCTTTAATTAATTGCTCACCACTGTAACTACAGTACCATGCACATGCAAAATCCACAGTAACAATAGTGATCGTGGAAGATGATATATGGCCAGCATACACTAAAAAAATTCTAAGCAATTGTAATATCTATAACCGTCCTGAAATATCCTGAACGTGTCACAATTCATCTAAAAAGAAAGGAATATGCCTAATTTCAAATACTTCCAATGGAGCTCTGATGTACTCAAAACAGTTATCAAATTATTGATATTGATTTTGAGTCTCAGCGATTGAAGAATCTTGCTACATACTCTAGACTGACATTTTCAAGAATATCAATCGCGTTTCTGATAACTTTCGATGACACCTTCGGACTGTACGATTATGTAGGTAGGTATCACAAATCTTCATAATGTGAAATGTTAAATGTGCACCAGTATTTCATTGGTAATTCCAGGATTTATTAATAGGAGGTGGGGGAGGGATAAACATTACTGAATTGGCATCCTCAAACTGAGAAGTGCGTAGAAGAAAATTTGTGCCATATTTACAATATTTTTCGAACGCTTGTGTGCCAATTTTTTTTTAATTTGCCGGCAGCCAATAGATTGTACACGACACTATACAGTTTACAGGAGAATTCATAAATATATATTGCTGGTTCTAAACATGTAGCAAAGTGAATTTCATACATTTTTGATGAATCATGAATTTTAGATCGATCACAGATTCATAATTTAACGGACACAATTTGATGTACTTTTGTTGTAACTGACAGTTATGTAATTGGTCCGAGACTATATCCTTGATTGCCAAGGTAATTTATCTAATAATTAGAATTCATTGACATATTACATAGTAAGAGCCAGCGTAAGCCACAGAAGCAGAAAAATATGCCTATTAATTTGTATTAGTAGGTTCTGGAAAAAGTGTGGGGGGGGAGACAAATAATATGATGTCACCCTACTTTCAAACGTGGGCGGGATGTGTCCACCATGTCCCCGCCTGTTGACGCCCATGATCAGCAACAATCACTTGTGTGGTCAAGGGCTGATCCAGAGGGGGGCGAGGGGCGATCGCCCCCCCCCCCCTCCTTACCGCCGCGTACAAAAAAAACACTTATATAATTTT
>JAODFY010139980.1:0-11192 GCA_027580055.1 Paracaudina chilensis | reverse complement strand
GCAGTCTCGCTAACCTAACCTAACTTATCATGTAGGATATTACTTCTCGAGACAATAAATCAACAACAAATCTAGTATTCTCACTAACCTAACCTATCATGTATGATATTACTTCTCGAGACAACAAATCAACAACAAATCTAGTAGTCTCACTAACCTAACTTATCATGCATGATATTACTTCTCGAGACAACAAATCAACAACAAATCTAGCAGTCTCCCTAACCTAACTTATCAGGCATGATATTACTTCTCGAGACAACAAATCAACAATAAATCTAGTAGTCTCGCTAACCTAACCTATCATGCAGGATATTACTTCTCGAGACAACAAATCAACAACAAATCTAGCAGTCTCACTAACCTAACCTAACCTATCATGTAGGATATTACTTCTCGAGACAACAAATCAACGACAAATCTAGTAGTCTCGCTAATCTAACCTAAGTTAATATCATATAGACAAGAAGAAATTAATTGTCCATGGAATAGGTGTGCTCAGCATGGACTTGCTTCACTATACTCCCAAACATTTTACAGCTAAGCTTCATTCTGCATATTCTTCAATAATTGTTCATTGGTTTAGCAAGACTATGAAGGACAGAATTTAATCAGAGGTTACAGACAGTTATTAAACACTTCTTATTTCTTTTTTTTGACATTACTCCTCAGAGAGAAATCCATGTGACCAATCAGATTGTAAAAACAATGCCACCTGCATGAAGGACGATTCCTTTTCCTTCCATTGTGAATGCCGACCTGGATTTGGGGGAACTGATTGTGGCACAGGTAAGTCAACATAGTTAAACATAGTTATGAAAGACATAACTTTTCAAAATGGCATTTTGTAGATAAAGTTCTTGTTGTCACAGGATGAATGTTCTAAATGAAAGAGATTCTCTTTCTCGAAGACAAGAAATTTGATTAATTTTAAGCTCATACCAATGAAACTGGTTATAGAATACCTAAATGTTCTCTATCTGATCGTCAGACTGTACTCTCTTGTTATCAGAATGACCAACCCATCTGCTTGTGATAGTGGTAAGAGACGACTGTCTTGGTTGTCACATGGTTGCACCTGGTTGTCAAGAAGGGGGTGTGCGTTGCCATGGGAGTATTTTCAAGCGACTTTCCATGCAGTTATTATAGGCCAGTGGTTGTTCTAAATTTGAATCTGGTGACTATCCAGTGTAGTGTTTCTTGATTCATTGCAAGGCAATGATGTAAGAAGTCATGACTTAAAATAATTGAATCATCAAACAAAAAAAAACAGTCACTCAGCTGTCTGTAAATTGGTGAATGCAATTAGGAATGTTGCTTGGAAGGAATTAAAAGAATAGTCCAGTAAAAAATAAAGAGACAAATTTCTGGTAAATAATAATAATTAAAAAAAAACACTGAATATTGTCCCATCAAGGGTAATATTTTTTGGTTGCTTAGATTTAGATATTTGCAGTCAAATTTTTAAAGGTAAAGTAAGAGATTGAGGATCAAACTATGGCTTGTTCCCTTAGAATAATTGTTTTGATCATTCAATTACACATTCCATCACATAAAGCAACCAATGATGACTTGTTCCCATAAAGTAAAATTGTTTTAATCAAGTTGAATGGTACACATCACACTTTTTGTCCAACCGGGGTGATTTGCGGGTCAGTTGTTTATTTTCGCTTCATAGTCTTTTTAGTTTGCCAATTCCAGTGAAACATTCTGGAAATTGCAAGTGATCACTACTAGTCTCTATATATGCCATCAATTTACTCATTGTATGTTGTTGACTTTGTTGCCAGGGTTACGTTCCTTTTCAACATAAACCTGACAGTACCTAAATTACATAAATGATAAATAATAAAGGTCTCTGTAGCTCAAGTGCATGAATAATGACATCGTTTTCATTGTCAGATGCTTAAAAAATGAACAAAATTCAATTTTCAAGTCATTTTACGAACCAAAAATTGTTTGGACTTTCACCATTGAGTGTTTTGCTTTGTCCTTAATTGTGGTCTATACTTTTAATAACTCTTAAAAAGTCAAGCATTTGAAATGAGTCGGATGGATCAGAATATATTTTTTTTTTAATTCAGTCGTGTGCTTGGAGGACAACTGTGAGAACGGCATCTGCCAAGTGAATGAAGGTCAGGACACCTGTCTATGTAATCCTGGATTCACTGGGGAAACCTGTCAGACACGTAAGTTCATGATGCTAGCCTGGAGTACTGGGTGATGGGCAGGGGAGGTAGTAGGAGCCAGAACGGTAACTGTCTAGTGAATGAAGGGCAGGACACCTGTCTCTGTAATCCTGGATTCACTGGGGAAACCTGTCAGACACGTAAGTTCATGATGCTAGCCTGGAGTACTGGGTGATGGGTGGCGGAGGTAGTAGGAGCCAGAACGGTAACTGTCTAGTGAATGAAGGACAGGAATCCCTGTCGCTGTAATCCTGGATTCACTGGGGAAACCTGTCAGACACGCAAGTTCATGATGCTAGCCTGGAGTACTAGGTGATGGGCAGGGGGAGTTAATAGGAGCCAGCACCGTAACTGTCAAGTGAATGAAGGACAGGTCTCCCTGTCTCTGTAATCCTGTATTCACTGGGGAAACCTGTCAGACACGTAATTTCATGATGCTAGCCTGGAGTACTAGGTGATGGGCGGGGTAGGTAGTATGAGCCAGAACCGTAACTGTCAAGTGAATGAAGGACAGAAATCTCTGTCTCTGTAATCCTGGATTCACTGGGGAAACCTGTCAGACACGTAAGTTCATGATGCTAGCCTGGAGTACTAGGTGATGGGCCGGGTAGGTAGTATGAGCCAGAACAGTATCTGTCAAGTGAATGAAGGACAGAAATCTCTGTCTCTGTAATCCTGGATTCACTGGAGAAACCTGTCAGACACGTAAGTTCATGATGCTAGCCTGGAGTACTAGGTGATGGGCAGGGGGAGTTAATAGGAGCCAGAACAGTATCTGTCAAGTGAATGAAGGACAGGAATCCCCGTCTCTGTAATCCTGTATTCACTGGGGAAAACTGTAACAAGTAATTTGATGCTAGCTTGGGGGACAGCCGGTGTGCTTGTTATTTAGCCTAATACACTAATCAAAGTAAATTTGTTAGCTACCTAATAATTGTTGTCTGGTTCTTTAATTTTGTGTTGTATTCCTCTTTACAGAAATCACTTCCTGTACGAACAATCCATGTCTTAATGGTGGAACCTGCAACGTTGCAGTCAATGACACATTTGAATGTACATGTCCGCCAGGGAGAGAAGGAACTACATGTGAAACACGTTAGTATAAACTCTGTGACAGAAATGTTTCTCCCGATGATTATGGGTCTATGTAAATAAAAAAAAATTATTATACAAAAAGTATACAAAAATCAATGGAAAAGGTCGTGTGTTCATTCTCCTTCATTCATATAAATGGGAATGTTTAGCTCAAAAGTAAATTTAGTCACAAAATTGATTCAATTTAAACCAAATTAATTGTAACAAAGGGGTGCACAGTATGCAAAAGAAGTGCGGGACACCTTGCTTTATTTGAAAGTGAAACTCCCACGATAACTTAATACAACTATACAATGCACATGTGCCCATTTATATAATTATATGTAGGCCTATATATAATTATATAAGATTACTCAACTAAATATTTTGGATCATTTTCCAATTATTTAACTGTTACTCCTTACAGCGGTGTGCATCCCAGCAGATTACTGTCTCAATGAAGGAACGTGTCTCGCAATGGCTGCTGATGATCGCGACATTTATTTCTGTAATTGTCGTCCTGGATATATTGGCGACACATGTGAAGAAGGTGAGTCTTAAGGGAGACACGAACCAAGCAGATAAACATAGCTCACATGAAGAGGATAATAAGATACACAAAACGCAATCAACATCCAAATAAAGGAGACACAAACCCAACTGGTAACCTTAGCTTATATGAAAGAGGATAAGAAGACAATGCAATCAGCATCCAAATAAAGGAGACACAAACTGTACTGCAGTTATACTTGACTCCCAACTAAGACCTTAAAATGCAGGCCAGAGTACTACAGTTACACTGGACTCAAACGA
Organism: Paracaudina chilensis; assembly: GCA_027580055.1. Classification (NCBI taxonomy): domain Eukaryota; kingdom Metazoa; phylum Echinodermata; class Holothuroidea; order Molpadida; family Caudinidae; genus Paracaudina; species Paracaudina chilensis. The sequence continues at coordinate 7,116 of JAODFY010139980.1, read as the reverse complement.
TGCTAAGACTGGACCCAAAACTAGACTGAGACTTAGGCAGGCCACTGTACTACAGTTACACTGAACTTAATTAAATTATACTAAGACTGGACTCAAACTAGACTAAGACTTAGGCAGGCCACTGTACTACAGTTACACTGGAATTAAACTAGACTAAGACTGGACTCAAACTAGACTGAGACTTAGGCAGGCCACTGTACTACAGTTACACTGGACTTAAACTAGACTAAGACTGGACTAAAACTAGACTAAGACTTAGGCAGGCCACTGTACTACAGTTACACTGGACTTAAACTAGACTAAGACTGGACTCAAACTAGATGAAGAATTAGGCAGGCCATTGTACTACAGTTACACTGGACTTAAACTATACTAAGACTGGATTCAAACTAGACTAAGACTTAGGCAGCCACTGCTCTACAGTTACACAGGCTACTGTACTGTGGTTTCACTAGACTAAGACTTTGGCAGGCCACTGTACTGTAGCTACACTGGACTAAGACTTAGGCAGGCCACTGTACTGCAGTTACACTGGACTCCAACTAGACCTAAACTTAGGCAGGCTTCTGTACTGTAGCTACACTGGACTTAAATTTAGGCAGGCACTGTACTGCAGTTAACTGACTTAGGCAGGCCACTGTACTGTAGCTACACTGGACTTAAACTAGACTTAGGCAGGCCACTGTACAACAGTTACACTGGACTTAAACTGACTTAGGCATACCACTGTACTGCAGTTACACTGGACTTAAACTGACTTATGCAGGCCACTGTACTGCAGTTACACTGGACTTAAACTAGACTTAGGCAGGCCACTGTACTGCAGTTACACTGGACTTAAACTGACTTAGGCAGGCCACTGTACTGCAGTTACATTGGACTTAGACTTAGGCAGGCCACTGTACTGCAGTTACACTGGACTTAAACTAGACTTAGGCAGGCCACTGTACTGCAGTTACACTGTACTTAAAATGACTTAGGCAGGCCACTGTACTGCAGTTACACTGGACTTAAACTGACTTAGGCAGGCCACTGTACTGCAGTTACACTGGACTAAGACTTTGGCAGGACTTCTCTTTGCTCCTCATCTTTAATTTTGATGGATGTTTTTTAATTTCTTAATAGAAATCGATGAGTGCCTGAGTACTCCATGCAGGAACAATGGTCGTTGCATCAACAGCATCAATCGTTTTTTCTGTGATTGTGACGATGGATTTTCGGGATCAACCTGTGAACGATGTAAGTCATTCATACTTGTTTTTGGTCTTCAAGAAACTTTTAGCAAAATATTAAACCAATTTTTTTTTCAAATTGTGACCCACATGTTTGATATATCATGATGATATATATTGCCAGACGTTTGGTTTATTCATGTGTTATAGTGTGTTCATCTGTTATTATAGTGTTATAGTGTGTTCGGCTTTAATCTGTCATTGCATTAAATTAGGAGTTTGAGGCGTTCAATAATTGTTTGGACACATAATAGAGACTTTGCCACCTCATTAATGTATTCTGGATAAAAGAGAATATGACCAAGTGCAAAATTATGCAACTGTAATGAAATACTTCACCACCCCCCAAAAAAGGATTTGTGTAAACCTCGTTGTTCTTGCTTTAGGTCAAAGGTCATCTGCAGTCGACCATGCATGGTCAAATAGCCAAAAACCTTATCAACACAAGCTTTGTTCTAGTTCACATTATATGCAGCTTTTCTATAAATGAGTACATGTATATTTCTTTTGTATGGCGGTCATCAAAGGTCAAATACTGAGATTTAATTAAGGTCCAATTGGATCAACTCGAACTTAAAATGATTATACAATGTACATATAACTTTAGAAATGGCTATATCACGAAGGAAACTCACACAAGTTTCGCCAGGGCAGGCAAAACCTCACAGACTCTTCTGGAAATATTCTATAAAAACGCCTGAAATTTTATTAAACTTTTACAGGGAGTAAAAATAACAAGGACTCTAGGAATAGAGTTCCGGTTGTGTTTATAACTTATTAATCTGATTTACAATCAGCTGAAAATTGAGTTTTAGCACTTTAATATAAGTTATACCAATGACAGAAGTTTCAGTCAATATCATCCCTGAACCCCCCACCCCCACTCTGGGTTCAATATGTCTATGCATGGACGATGGTAACCTCTTCCAACGTTTTCTTTTCATCAGCCTCCAATACCGGCAATGAGAATGCTTCCCTCAGCCTCTTTGAGCTCCCCCTGGAGCCCTGGTGGTTGGCACTAATCGCTCTCATTTGCATCCTGTTCATCCTCTTCTCTGTGGTCTGTCTCTGCACGATACGCCGGCAGAACCAAGAGGAGAAACAGCTGAGACGGGATCTCATGAAACCCTAACCCTCCTGGCCGCTTCACTAATACCATCAATCGCTCGCACATGCAATTCATCGCATTAACATGCTATATCATGTGAAAACAAAAATGCCAGCTGTATATATATTAATTTGGTCAAACTGTATTTTCTTACATACTATGTTTGATCAGTTTTGCAGTGTTCTACTCGAAGTGTTAAAAAAAAGGGGAAGGGGTGGGGGTTGGAGGTGGCTCGGAAGGTTGCTGTGAAAGGGAAGGGGGCCCAATACCTCACAAGGCAAGTGAGCGATCATGTAGCAAATGCTGGATAGTCCAGCAATCCTGTAGCAAGGGGAGAACAAAAATGTTATACAGCATAAAAAAAAAAGAGAAAATAGGAGGGGAATAACAAGAATGCTGGTTATTATATACAAGTAAAAAAATCCTAAGACAAAACAACGGATGTGTAAATGCAACTTGGAATGCCCGGGAAATGTCTTTTCCGACGATCTAGGAGTATTTGTTGGCAAACAACTGATTGTGGCACTCAGCTTAGTGTCAATTAGTGTGCCAGGTCTATTGATGTTGCCCAACCCTTCCCCAAAAATTTCTGAGGATGTCCATGGGCACACAGAAATACATACAACCACATGCCAGCATGTCTTCATAAGAGTCCATTTGCCTTCAGCATGGAATCAACAATGCCCTTTCAGTTTTACATTTATATTGATGTAAACACAGGATCATGTAGCAATCCTTGGTAGGGGTTCAGAAGAGCGTGATACCCCCCCCCCCTTGGATGACATTGTTTCATTTTGCTGATGAGAATGTTGTCAAGTATGACATTTTCCTTGCATTACATCTGTGCATTGTATGACTCTGCGAAGACTCGGTTGATTCCTGTGGGGTGCGACTTTGGTTTGTGGTGTGTTTGTGTTAAAAGAAGAATAGTCCAGCGACAAATGAAACGTACTGGAAAAATTATTGAAGAGCTACACTCATGGGTAAAAGTCCCATTTTAATTAATAAGCAAATTGTTTGCTTGTTGAGATATAGAATTTCGTTATCAGTTCCACTTTCTCAATTTTAGTTAAGCACCTGGCAACATTTGTGACATCCAGAAGCTTTATGTTTTTCTTTGCAATTTAAGTATTGCTTTTTCTTGAAATATTTTACAATACATTTTTCAAAAATAGGACACTTTGGCATGCCATTTCCACTTGGTATGGCAGGAATGAAAAACACAAAGAGTGTTCCACCCAAAGTGAGCTGATGCTTAATTAAAATTAAAAAAATTATTTTAAAAATCCATATTGCAACAACCAAACACCCTATTATTGGTAATGGGATTTTTAAGTTTAATTTCTTCTCCTGTCAGAAAGTTTTAATTTTTCACTGGACTAATATATTCTTAATTAATATAGGCTTTACTCTTTGCTTGTTTTCTGCTTAAAAAATGTAGATTGTAAAGTATCTGGTGTTTGTGACATTAATAATTAAAACATGATATGCTCCTAACACATGAATTGTTTGCATAAATGCTCAACATTAATTTTGTGCTGACCGTTTTGTTACATTTGGTTCAGTACCTTTTATTTTTCAGTTAATATTGATGGGAAGTTTTTATTATTAATCTGCATTGTTTTAAAATGTGGAAGCTGATTTATATAACATGCTGGAACATTCCAAAAACTAACATTCCAAACGGGCCTGTAGCATTAATATTATCAGTGTGCTATTTTTTTCTCTTTATTATCCCACCCTAGACATAGGTAAGATCTATATCCCCCTCCTACCCCCCACCTTACCCCTCCAGGCTGCCACATACCCACCTAAAACATGAGTGATGTGTAATGCCAGTGGTGTTGGGGAGGGAGATGTACCAGTGCTCCCCTGACTTGCAGCCAACATTTTTATGCACCCTGCTCCTACTACTGGTCATGTTACTGCCTGGTGGCAAATTTAAGGATATTTAATTTCAGAAGACTTACAAACATTGGATTGGTTCTTTCATGCAATGACATAAATGGTACAAGACCTCCACCACTGTTTAGGCAGTGGTTATGTTTCACCTGGTGTGAGAATGGGTGAGCACAGAAACCATTGGTTGTTGCTAGTAGAAAAAAACTTTTTACATATGAAGTGACTCCATGCCCCTATCAAGCCCCACCAAGCAATACCATTCACATATGAAGTCACTCCATACCCATATTACCCATATCAGTCCCACAAAGCAATACCATTCACATATGAAGTCACTCCAAGTGCCAAATCGTCCAACCAAGCAGTACCAATCACAAATGAAGTGACTTCATGCCCCTAGCATTCCCTCTAAGCAATATGTACTTCACATATGAAGTTACTTCATGCCTCTAACAGCCCCACCAAGCAATACCATTCACATATGAAGTTACTTCATGCCCCTACCAGCCCCACCAAGCATTATGCACTTCATATATGAAGCGACTTTGTGTCCCCTACCAGCCCCACCAAGCAATACATTTCAATCATGTGTTCATTCTGTTTAAAAAACACATTTCAGATTTAAATTTGAAATCCATTTTTTTTAAATTCTTTTTAAAATACATTCTTTTAAAAAAAATATTATTTTTTACATGAGCTTATAATTTTGCATTTTTTGTTTATGAAGCTTTTTTTTATTTTTTTTTATGAGACAGTGGGCCTGCATGTTGTCCTTGGTTGGTAGGCATGGCCACCACCCACCAGGCTTCTGACGCTTTCTAGATTATTTGCTCCAAATGCTAGAGGCATCTCTGTTATGTTTTTTGCAGGAACATATCAGAATTAAAGATATAAAACTCTTGGCCCAAATGTTCATGGCTTGGAATGTGAAATTCATTTTGGAGCAGGGTCTCCAGCCCTCAATCAACTTATTGTGCACTTCAATGTTTTCAAGCACCAACAACAACAACCCATTTCAAACTTTTACAATGGATAAATAACTAAATCTTTAAGTAAATAAATATAAAAAAAATCAAGTGTATAAAAATTAAGGAATTAAATGTTAAATGCAGGATTGATAAAAATTATGAAGTAATATATGAGACATGATATCAGGTAGAGTCATGGAATTGAGGTTTTTTGTTACAGTATTTTATATTATTTTATTTATTTTATTTCATTTGTACATGCCTTTTTGATGTGTCTATGAGGATTTGTTATGTAAATTTAGGATCATTTGTATAGGTAACAAGGTTAGCAGATTGAATAAATTGTCATTTTATAGAAAATAATTAAATTTGTTTATGTATTTTCTTTAATTGCATGATCAGAGATTGTACAATATTTGATATACTAACATAGCATGATCAGAGATTGTGTGATGTATTAACATGACATGATCAGAGATTGTGCAATATGTGATATTAACATCGCATGATCAGAGATTGTGCAATGTGTGATACTAACATCGCATGATCAGAGATTGTGCAATGTGTGATACTAACATGGCATGGTATGAAATTCTGCAATATGTGACATTAACATGGCTGGATCAGAGATGCTTCAATATGTGACATTAACATGGCATGATCAGAGATTGTGCAATATGGGATATAAACATGGCCTGATCAGAGATTCTGCAATATGTGATGCTAACATGGCAGGATCAGAGATTCTGCAATGTGACATTAACATGGCATGATCAGAGATTCTGCAATGTGATACTAACATGGTATGATCAGAGATTGTGTGATGTATTAACATGACATGATCAGAGATTGTGCAATATGTGACATATTAATATGGCATGATCAGAGATTGTGCAATATGTGATATTAACATGGCATGATCAGAGATTGTGCAATGTGATATTAACATGGCATGATCAGAGATTGTGCAATGTGATATATTAACATGGCATGATCAGAGATTCTGCAATATGTGATATATTAACATGACATCAGAGATTGTGCAATGTGATACTAACATGGCATGATCAGAGATTGTGCAATGTGATATATTAACATGGCATGATCAGAGATTCTGCAATGTGATACTAACATGGCATGATCTTATACAGTATTAAGACCAACATGTGTCATTTCTAATCCTGTCACATTTGCATTTCAACCTTGCTGACCGTGAACAATTCTGACCGCAATTATGACCAATTCTGATGGTGAACAATTCTGACCACAATATGCTAGAATTCAGCTAGACTGGTGGTTTGTCTTATAAGGTTTCTGTTTTGAAGAGCCTGGTGACATCATCGCATATAATATATTAAAATTGAGTGTTTGCCACTTGACAAACCATGCAAGTATGAAACAATGTCTTATTGCATTGATTTACTTAAAAAGAGCCGATCATCTCCAAACCCAATACTGGCCGGCGAACGCCGCCAAACTTAGTAACGTCACTTCCGCTTGCATGTTTTCCATATCGATTACACTCTTCGATAGGCCTATAGTAGAAGTAGTATTAATATATTGATTGCATACATGTAAAGTGTGCAATAAGGGAACAATAACATGTTTAGAAACTGTAGTTTACGCAACGTTCAATTGTCGACCGATTATCTTTAATATTAAGTGAAGCCAGTGATAACCAGGCAAAATCACAGAAATCAGAAGTTGATCAAGAAAATTACAATCTTGGTTCATAAAATTGCTGGTGCAACAATGACATGGTATGTCGTACAGTTTGCGAATATTTCTAATTTACCCTTTTTGTGTGTTAATTTGTAAAACATACATACAACTGACTTAGGCCTATACAAGGCCTGGGAAGTGCCATTTTCCGGTAATCTGGGAGACATTTTTGGCCAAAAAATTC
>JAODFY010139759.1:0-11197 GCA_027580055.1 Paracaudina chilensis | reverse complement strand
AACACCAGTGACTCGGTCTCGGACTCGGACACCAGTGACTCGGACTCGGAAGGAGAGGACTCGACTCCAGCACTGATTCATTGTAGCAAAAAATTATCCTTTCATTGTTTTGGATCATATTTTTTTAGACCAGTACAACCAGATTATACAAGAGAAGTTACTAGAGAACAGTTACTGTACGTGCATGTGTTGCACCCAGGTAATTCGAACCATGCCATTGAGTCTGTTGTTTCATTTTGTTTACCTTTTGCAGGTAAGACAGTTTTGTTCTATTACAGAGTAAAGAGTTTAGTACCATGCCACGTGCAGCACAGCGTTCAGCCAGCAGGCGGTCAGACATCAGCGATGTCGATGCCGATCAGCAAATGGGTAAATTGATGTATATTTTCATTAATATCTGCTTTGATGCATTCTACATAATACATATTCCCAAGTAAAACGAAGACCTGTCAGTTATAAGTGTCAGTCATATAATGATAAATTAGTTTTTAATTAGACATTTTGAAGGAACCAGGAGCCACTTTCAAATTTCGTCATTGTCAAGGTACTTGGAGTCATCTAGAATTGTCCGGGTGGAGAAATTGACCCGGGGGGAGATGTCCTAGAACCAGAAATTTAGTGGCTCCCCCTTTTATCAACCATCCTTCCTGGGCAATAAGCCTCTTCACAGTATGAATACGCAAATCTGCTGTTTTGCAGTGATTGTGTGAAAACAGCAGCGAACACTCCTACATTTACCATGTGGCATAAAATTTGTTCATAAAACCGTTGAATCAACCCAGTTTGCTAACAATTAGTATCAGAAGGAATCAAAGAGCACACAGTTGGGGTTTCCATTTGTAGAATGTAAATGATGTGAAATAATTCTCTGATTCCTTAACTTCCTCGACATGACATATCCTACAATATGTAATCGCTTTTTAGTGTGTAATTATTGTGTGTAGTCCTTGATTGTACCCTTATAGATTACCCACAATCCATTGCACTCAACAACTGTGAATAGGCTTATTGTTATTGTCCCCATGAATTTGTCCCCTGTTGAGAATCTAGTCCCAGACTGATGGTTAGTTGAGGTCAGTGATATTCATAACATGAAAAACCAGTAAACCCATTGTTGATGTTAATTGTGTCACCTCTTCACACAGCTGAAAATGAGTTGGCTAAACTGCAGCGCCAGTACAGGATCATGGAAGGCGACAGAAATGCTTACAACATCGAATCGCAGGACCTTATAAGGCGCCAAATGTAAGACAGCACTTATTAAAGTTTTTGGAAAATATTATCATTGCTCAGTGATGATCACTTTTGGTGATGTATACTTTATTTAGTTTAGTTTTCGAGAACAGTATTGGGTTGCGTTGGCACACTGATTGTTTGTACCTACTTTGTTTATATCCCTTATACAAATGTATTGAGGTGGTTTATCACCAATTGGGATCTGAAGTGACACTGACTCAAATTCAGACTAGGTGTAGACTTGCGAGGGCAAGGACCATACATCAGTCTCTGTCCCGGTGGATGTGGAATGCCTTGAGCGCCTTCAGACTCTGTGGATGGTTAATAAGGCAAAACCCCAGAGAACCTTTAAGGTAGAGGACAATGACCGGAAAGAAATGTTTGCAACACCAGTCATTCTCAAAGCAGGTTGACATACTAAAGGTAGACTAGGGTACCGAACTCCAAGGGCAATTTTACCAACAAGTGCCTGGACAGTTCTAACATGACTCTCTAGTCTCTACATCATCGACAGAGCCTCTAGGGTAGACATGAAGTATGCCTCTAAAGTCTCTATGCTTTTAGTCAAAGTCATAGCCAGTTCCATCAGCCATCTCCCTCAAGGACTGGAGTTTTGATGACTCTTCTGGGTCCCATGTCAAGACTGTCCATGCCCATCTTGGGGAAGAAGCATTCAGGTGGAAACCCATCAAGTCATAATGTCGCTTACTAACCCCAATACCCTGTATATAACTCTTCTATTCAAATTAAAGCAATATTTTGTTTTTATTTTGGCAGAATTATCAATGGGTATTTTACTATTGGCAATTTAAAGCCAAAGTAGAAACGTCTATTTTTTTTTATAAGTCACTTTTTTACAGCAGTGCGTGCCCGTTTTGATAATATTCAGCTTTCTACAAAGTCTTTTTACAAAATTTTATGCAGAGCTGAAATCAAGACCCTGGAAGCCGAGAAGGTTGAACTTTTGAAGGATCTCAAACTGTCAGATAGCAATACAAATCTCAATAAAGATGATGGCAATGTCGACAAGCTGAACCAACTTATCGATGAAAGGGGTGAGTCACTGTCAGTGATATGTGGTCTTTATAGTTTTGGCTGGATAAATGGATAAGGTGCTATATCACAAAGGAATTAAAAGCCACTCTTACATTGCAAAACTCACAGATTCTTCACTTCAGGTTCTAAGTAAAAACTAAAAATGAATGTTATTTATTACACTTTGCATGGAGATAATGTCTAGAAGATGGAAATAGTCTGGATAAATTCATGGAAATAAAGTCTGGATAAATTCATGGAAATAAAGTCATGCAAATAAAGTCTAGAAGATTCCAGGATGGGATTCCTGGTTGTATATTTACTAGTCACCTGGCTAATTTGCCTTGAGCACCTTTGTAATTGGTGAAAAAAGTTTTGAACATTTAAAATTCATGCTGTCATGTATCATGCTATCATTGTGATCATATTGAAGGCAGTTTATTTCCTGGGGGTCATGAAAAACCAACAGATTCACAATTAATATACATGTAGGAGTAAAAGTTTTTTCTTTAATTATTTGAAAGAGCACTCATGGATCATGGTGATGATATTATAAAGGCAGTTTATTTTCTGGGGTCACCAAAAACCAACAGGCTTCTTATTTAACCCTTTCAATGCCGGCTATTTTGGAGAAAGTGTAATATTTCAATGTTGTTATTTTTGGAAGCCATTTTTGGAATGATCATGTAACCGTACACACTTATGAACTGCATATGATTTGTGGGAAATTTTGTGATCTTTCAGAATATAATACTTGGCAACATCTGGGGCGTTCTTATAGGATGCTACAGTACGATTTCTGACACTGTGTACAAATGTCGACTACAGTGGCCTATGGCATTGAAAGGGTTAATAGAGTTTACAGCACGTACTGCCTCCCCTCATATAAATCAGGCTGCATTCTCTAAATGGTCAGATTTAGCATTTCTGATTTTTTCTTAACCCAGTGGTGGGTCGATCACGTCACCTCTATATTTGTCAGCCAAACAAGTTTGGATTGATAACTACAATTCTGGCCGATTTGTGCGTTTTTTAACGCGAAAAGCCTTAGTAAAGGAACGTTTTTTCCCACATCCTTTTTTAGGAACCTTTGCATCTGTGTTTATTTGGATCCTTGTTTTCATTAATTAGTGTTTTTGGACATTGTTTTTTTCTGGGATCGTTCGTTTTTTTTTTGGTATCCATTTTGGTATCGTGACCATATTTAAAGAATTTGTCAGTAGCCTCATTGGCGGGGCTGTGTTCCAGGGGGCGGAGCCAGGTTGTTTGCTGGTGGAGGAGGGGGTAGGGTATTGATCCCAACCCCCTGGCTACATGGAAGCTCCTGGGTTTAGCAGTTCTTGGAGGCCTTAGAAGACATTTTCTGACCCTGATTTTTATGGGGATCATGTCATATTTTCCTGAATTCTTATGTATATATTTTCCCGTATATGTACATGTACATGTAGTCCAAGAACAGAAGACTTTAACCATCGTCACCGTCTCGACCAAGTGACACTTACTCACAATTTAATATTTAGTATAAAGAAAACAAGGTTTGTTTCTTGAATGGAGGTCATTGAATAACGCCACTGCAGTGTCTGGAAATGCCATAGAGTATGGCACTCTGTTCATGCCATATAAATTTGTATTTTCCTGTGAACCGTTGAGAGTTAGGCATATAAAAGGCGATGCAATGTCAGTTAATTAATGTATTTATTCGTAAATTTAGTTCCTTCTTCCAGCTTTCTCTCTTTTGACACAGCCCCTTTAACCCTTTTATCTCCATTTGTCCCACCTAATACGAGGGCGTCCTTTAAATATTACCGATTGCCTTGAACAGTATTATATAATAAAAAAAACACAATGTGTTGTGTTCAGATCACAGCACTCAAACCCATTCTAGTTTAGTATAGTGCCATACTGGAATAATTTAAGTTACAGTTTGGTATAAAACCAAGAAAATTATAATAAAATAACAACGAAAGGAACTTTGAATCTTTAGATCTCTCGTGACAAATTACACCATCACATAGCAACTGCCAACGATAACTGCATGGAAAGCTTGTCTCAGGTGCAACCTCTAAAAACATATCTCCGGTCAGGAACGAGATCCGAAGATGGTTTTCAATTTGCACCTCAAGGTGCAATATATTGCTCCCTAGCGGTGACAGCAAACCTCACCAGGATATACCTACCTATCATTATGGAAATTGATAGAATTATACCAAATCTGATGGCGTACGCCAGTTTGAAGATCGAGAGACAGTTTGTGACCATGTGGCACAAAATATCGCTCCATACCGGTGGTAATAATCACAAAATTGCTGAGAAAATACAGTCTCATTTTGGATGGGTGGCTACAATCCTCGACAAAAATACATTTGACAAACCGACCACGCCCCGTATCAATGTTGCAGGTTCTGAACACATTTTGCTACAACATTGAATCACGGATGGGGTGTGGGGGGGGGCAATGTGTTGATGGCAACATTTCAAAAAGTTGGCTGGTTAATTCACTACTTTGTCCCATCATTTTTGTCGAGGATTTTAGCTCCTGTCAACATGAAGGACTACATAAGTCGTAGGATACACATGCTGTACTTTGGAATTAAGAGGGGTGCTCTCATTTGATGTACTACACATTGTTGTATGAGCTTCCATGTCAGAAATGGTTCTAGGACATCCCCCCCAGGACAATTCCCAACCGGACAATTCCCTCCCAGACATTACCCCCTCTTCCCTCCCACCCTAACCACTGACCCTAATCCCACCCCTAGAGCAATAAAACTCAATTATCTGTGGGGGAGATGTCCAGGTGGGAAATGTCCTGGGGGGGGGGAGTTGTCCGGTGATGGTCAGAAATATTGTTTTCACCAATAACCTACTTAAATATTAAAACAAATTAGCTAATTAATTATACAAATTTTCATAATTTTCAACATGTACAGTGGATTTCAAATTTATTGTTTGTCATGGGAACCATAGTTTATATAACCTTGGAAAAACTTTAAAGGTGCATGGAGATATTATTTCCCCCTCCTCCCCTCTTTCACTTCATTCTTTATGAAATGTACTTTGCGAATGGGTCATTGTAAAATCTCTTCCTAAGAGAAGCATTTCGAAATAAGAGAATGACTTCCAGTAAATGCTGTCGTAGAACAACTCGTTTAATTGATTTAGGCCTGCATGCTCACGGTTCTGGAGTGCAATGAATTGTTGGAAATGAAGAAGGATTGTGGGTAATTAAAAAGGGTACGAACAAGGCCTGGACATATTAATTACACACTTAAATATTGCAGTATACGATAGGATACGTCATGTTGAGTATAAAGTGCAATGGATTGTGGGTAATCAAGAAGGGTATATGAATAAGGCCTACACCGATTAATTACACACTAAAATATTGCAGTATATGATAGGATACGTCGTGTTGAGTATAAAGTGCAATGGATTGTGGGTAATCAAGAAGGGTACGAACAAGGCCTACACATATTAATTACACACTAAAATATTGCAGTATATGATAGGATACGTCATGTTGAGTATAAAGCGCAACGGATTGTAGGTAATCAAGAAGGGAACACACAAGGCCTACACACAATTAAACATCGTGTATGGTAAGATACGTATGTTCAGTAAGAAATGAATCAGAGAGTTATTTCACGTCAGTTATATGCTACAAACTGTTAGAAGTGTTGTGCTCTCATTACTAGTGCGGTACCACCTCTTTGTAGCGGAACTGATACCGGAAGTTAGAAAAACATGACGATCCCTCGTTGTTGAATTAAAACATAATCGAGTGTTCTGTCGTGGAAAGGGGGGGGGGGGGACTTCACTTTGTGTTGTCTTTTTCGCGGGAGCATTAGATAGGGGGAGACATTACTTTGCGGAGCATTTGGTACCCCGGTACTATTTTTTGGAATGTTGTTATTTTTGGCGGGTTGTCTTTTTTTCGCGGATGCATTTGATGGTGGGGGGGGCATTTGGTGCTAATGGTACTAATTTTGTTATGTTGTTATTTTCAGATGGATGTCTTTTTTGCCCTGATGGCCGCTCATATTGATCAAGGCTTGGTCTGTGTACAATTATGATTATGACCATCGTAGGCGACAATGGTAGGCCTCTTTCTGTGTATAATATCACTGGCAATCGGTGCGCCCTCTATTAGAGTCTTCCACTATTTGTGGTGCCTAGCTATAAGTCTTGACAAGAGCCTAGTGTTTGAATTTTGTGCAAGGATAGACCTCTTCTTGTGTCAAATTTCAATTGAAAATCAGTGCGCCCTCTATTTATGGCTCTGGACTCGTCATAGCGATATGTTTGAAAGGAAACCCCTTTGCCTGAACAGAGACAGAGTAAATAGAAAGTGCGCCCTCAAGTGGCAAACGAAATTAAACTTACGACTTTGCCAGTGCAACAGTTAGCGATAGCTTATACAGATTCCCGTTTGACACACACGCAATTTTTTCTCTGTTTAATTAATGTGGTTCCCATATGTAGTCTGATATATTAGTCCTCAGCCTTAACCATCAATAATTAATATACCCACCGCACTGAAACTGATGAATTGGTCATTCATGGTATATATCTTAAATTTTCCATACCATGACCAACACGATCTTTTTTTAAAACTATACAAAAGGTTGAATTTTAGTGAGGTTGAACTTCCGACTTATATGTTTACCGTCATTTCAAATTTGTTAAATTAATTATATAAAATACCCTTAGAGGTATATACGCCAAAATTAACTGTGAGCTGGATAAGAAAAATGTAACCCTCGACATATAGGCCCTAAAGACGATATGCCATTTGTTTTGCAAACAAGAAGATATCACGATGCTTCAAAAGGCATTTAAGATGTATATTATATATTGGACTACAGATACTGTGAAAATGGTAAAAATCGAAGGTGATTTAAACCATTAAATGTATGGTTTACTTGATGGTCTTGATGTTCCTCCGTCAACTGAGTTTTAGGGGCACTGACAGTAATATTCCTCCCCTCCTAGCAAAAAAATGTAAACAGTGAAGGTATATGTTAATTTGTATGTGCCATCATCGTTTAAGATGTCAGATTTCATATGAGAGGTAGCATGAGAGAGCTGCGGTGATCTAACATGGTAAAACAGCTTTATGAAATATGAAATTTTGCGTCAAAGTCAATTGAGCAATTAATTGTGGTCTAAACCCTTAATTACCGAATCCCCATGGACGATTGCTTTCTCCTTGTCTCGAGAGTTAATATCCTACATGATAAGTTATGTTAGGTTAATTAACTTAACGAGACTACAAGATTTGTTCTCGATTTGTTGTCTCTAGAAGTAACATCATGCATTATATCATCTTGAGGGGATTGGGTGCTTTTATAGTAATCATATCTATGTCGCGAATGCAGCTATAATAATGGGAGTGCGCCACCACGTACTACATCCAAAATATGTCCAAATATCTTATTCAGTTCTTGGGGATACCCACTCTTGTTCGAAATGTACACTTACAGAAATAATGTGGCTGCCATTTTAAGAAAATGACTTCAGTAAGTCTATACGATTATATCAGTATGTCCGTATGTTTTTTTTTTTAAATATAGTCTAGCCATACCATTCTCGTTCCAGAGAAACATTTATTTAAAACCAGTCATTATTATTTTTTATTTTGTGTTCCTTAACAGCGCCCCCATTTACCTAATAGACAAATAATTTTCGGGGTGCACACTGTTTTACTACAAGGTTATATGTTGTGATTGGTCAGGCGAACTGATGCAGACTTTTACAGAAGTGGTAGGGGTCCAGATTTTCAGGACAGTAAACTATATCTAGGGTGGGGTACATGTCCCCTATATCTGAGGACTCTCCCATTGACAGTAATTCTTTTGAATGGGGGTCATCTCAACCTGCCGCCTCCACAATATTGAGAACGAATCGCCGCCATTGACAGGCACAGTTAATACCTTTTTAAGGTGTCACCAGATGGTGCCATATATAGCAATACAAATTAATGTGGTGTGAATATTCAAGGAGGGGGAGGAGGTCCATGGGAGCTCCTATAGGAGCACCCTGGGCATTATTTCGGGTATTATTTTGAAGCATTATTTGCGCACCTTATAGGCTTTAGTGATCCTTCGGGCATTACTTGAGGCACCCTGAGCATTATTTGGAGCATTATTTGGGGCATTATTGGAGCACCTTATAGGCTTTTAGTGTGTTGGTTCATCATATGCTTCCCTTATAGGCTTTAGTGTGTAGGATTCAGCATATAAGTTGACAAGCGTTGAATGACAAAACCGGATGTATGGTAATAAACAAATCGTGCGATCAGCTTCCATATATGAGCTTACTTGTGTAAGAGTTCATCTTATTAAATATCACCGTTAATTGGTTATTAAGGGAAAGTTGATAAAAAGTAGATAAAGTGGAGCGATAAATCAATCGTCATTTTCAGGCTATTTGGAGTTCATAAGCAATATTCGAGCAAATTACAAAGAAGAATTTCAGAACTTTTGCAAACATAACGCTGAAGTGAAGGCGCTATGTCGTCCAATGGGGATTTTTCCTGGTTTGGTGTCAATCACCCTGGTTTTTGTTGCAGAGGGACATATACTCTCCATCTCCGTCGTTTTTCTTATATATATAAAAAATGGCGCATTATGCCAAAATGTATTACTGTACGCGCTGCAGACGACTGTTCCCACGTAATAGCTATCTGCAGAAACATATAATACTATGAAAATGAGTAAATGTGTACGAAAAAGGAGTAAATGAGTAAGAAAATTTAGTAAATGAGCAAGAAATTGAGTAAAGTTACTTTTCCATTTTAATTTATTTAATTGAAATTGTTATTATTTTGTTTCAATTATTATTATTTTATTTTTCTTAATTTTATATTTTATTTTTTTTACGTTTTTGCGTTCTTGGATTTTAAATTGTATGTTTTTAAACTTTTTATGTTTTAAACATTTTATGTAGCATAGTTTTATTTTAAGATTTTATTAAGAAATAAATTAATTTTAACTTAGAATTGTAATTTCATTTTCTCTTTTCCTTCAATAAACGGACGTGATAAAATAGTTTAACATCGGGAAAATATTACGTTATCAGATAATCTGATTGTGTCAAGTTGTTGTATAGACCTACGCGTGAATCATTGCTGTATTTTAACCAGTTGGAAAAGTCTATTTAATTGTTTTGTTCCATAGAAGCAATTGTTGAATTTGGAAAACATATTGAGACGGAATCGTTTATTTGGGAAGACTTGCGCGATTTGGGAGATTTTCTATTGGCACGATTATGTTAAGCCTGTCTTTTCTTTAAATTTTTATCAATTGCGAACGTTGTTAATTACACGAAAGCGGCTTACACTGGCCGCCATTCTGAATGGTTCAATGCCCCAGCAGTGGTCTTAGAGAAAACACAACGTGACGTATAAAATATTCTTACCGTTCCATCATCGACACTCATTCATTATTTTAGCTTCTTCATCAATATTTCGTTTCCTTTCCCATGTTTTCAGTTCAAAAATCCTCGATTCTTCTTTTTCTTTTCCTCTTTTATTTGGCTCAGTTTCCTTGATACTCTACAGACGATTCTACAGACGATTCCACTTTTGTATCGGGTGTACAGTAGCTGTTATACACTCACCACAAGCTTAACATTCAAAGGTATTACTTCGTCAGTCAATAATATCTTAAATCTTCTACATAAAATAGTTTGTTAATGGATACTATAAGTCATTTACCTTCCTATCCTATGTAGGCTATAAAACTGAAGAACAAAGGTGGGATTATATATTTCCTGGGTTGAGAACAACTGCCGCACCGCGACGGACCAAAATAACCAAGTTGGGACAAGTTAAGACTACCACACCGGCGTCACTTTAGTTACGCCGACGTTGAGCTAGAGCTTTTTGCCATGAATCTGATAACACGGTACGTATAAAGAATTATGCTGCAAAACTAAAATTCCTTGTTAAATTTCAAAATTATAGTTTTCAGAGCTAAATTTTACATGCTGAATAATACTGATAGACGTATCGTGTTAAATTCTGAGGCAAATTTCAAACAGTTCTTATAGTATAGTATATCAAATATTTAGGACATGCCTGTCAATCTCCCATTAATTAGGTCTACGATTCTGTTTTCGTAATAATCTTGCTGCTAAGAAATTAGCTTTCGGACAAACAACAATACATCTATCAGTACGTACCAAATATATTAATAAGAAATACTGAAACCTTTTAACTTAGGCACCGAATGCTTTTTTTTTTTTTCTAAGTTGACTACGATCGTGGGCGAATTACTTTCCACGAAAAACATTTACGAAAACCAGCCAATTTTCTTTTTAAACGGCTGTAAGAAATCTCTTACCAGCAATTTCAACACTACTCTAGCTGTAGCTCCAATACACCCAATAAATTTCGATCTTTTTATCTCCGTTCGCAATCAGCATGTCTGGCCTTCTACTCTACCAAAATCACACCCTCCTTCTATCGTTCGCTAACTCGTTCTCTTTTTTTCCATTTTTTTTTATTATTCCTATTCAACAAAATATCCATTCCCCTTAAAATTACTTTTCCCGGGAGCCAGCTGTGAAAGTTAATATCGCGTCCAATATTACAGACGGAATCACAGTCAAACAAGTGTATGAATATTCATGCAAACCTCTATAGCCATTCATAAACCGTTACTACGCCTTTCCAGTCATCTCATTGTCTACAAATCTTTCACACAAGTTTAGCGGCGTGGACCGTAGGAAATTCCATACACACCACCGACCAGTCAATCCAAAGTGAAACTTGGGGTTGGGGGTGGGTGGTTAGGGACGAAACGCTCGTGTGATCTTTTTTGAAGGCTAAAACTTTGTAACAAAGTTTTAGTGCCCTTTGTAACAACATGGAACTATTCTCGAAAGGAAAATAAATTAAACGTAGTGTGTAAACATCGCTTGT
>JAODFY010139648.1:0-11198 GCA_027580055.1 Paracaudina chilensis | reverse complement strand
GAAACGAATCGTAGCAGCCTGCCGCACAACTCCTGTGGCAGCAGTCACTGGAATAAGGTCCACGGCAGCGGTAGTCACAGGTCTTGCTGCAGTTGAGCAAGGTAACTGTGGACAGACATGCAGTTAAAATGCTGCTGAAAAGTGCCATTGTGATTGTCACAAACATTGCTCGATTCTTAAATTGAAATGAAAATCTGAACTGACTTCAATCAACATTATCTCAACATCCAAAATAGGTATTGTGATGGTTTCCACGTCATCGGGTCAGTCTTTTCCTCCTCTCTGGGCTTATTCCATAAAAAAAAAAGGTGTACACGGTACAGCGACTATACCACAGCTACATGTGTTAGCGGCTACACCAGAGGCAGACAACCAAAACTAGGAATATACTCAGAATATTAGGCATAACTATGGAAACGTGAATATGATATGTTAGCAACATTTAAAGTCATTTGTGTCACCAAGTGCATACATGTGCGCACTGATGAACCATTTATGTAAATACACAGTAATGGTTTTTATTTTTACTCTGTACATCGAAAAATATTCCCGTGCTGCACTGAATGAATTATAAGGGTTATGGAGTATGTCACTTACATTTTTGGCACATATCTGCCCCCGGGCCCCAGCAGCTGTCAGTGGGGCAGCTCTTGTTGCATCTGTAGGCTACACAGAACAGAAAGGAATGCGAGTTTAATATTTCTGTGTTTCAAAGAATTAAGTCCTCAAAATAATTTAATCAAGGTATTAGTTTGTTTGAATCATCAAAAATGTATTTTTTAATCATTTAAGAGATTTCTGGTCATGCAAGAATTCACAAAATTATGTATGATTGATTCTCACAACCCAAAGGTGTATGTATGTGAGATCCTAAAACTCACCGGTGCATGTGAAATTTCACCACTCATCTGAGAATGTGCGATCTCCCAAGAATAGGAAAGTTATTGGCTGTGGCATGGCTGATGCCATGTCTTAGCTTGACTGTTGATTTTGTCCCAGAATTTACACAATTTGAGCTTTGTTCTCACACCTATCTATGCATATGAGCTTTTGTAAATGCATGGCTTAGCGCATTGGATGATATAGAAGTGCTAAGGTGGTCTACTTTTTTTTTTTTTTTAAACAATTGTGCAATTTTAAAATTTCAAGGTTAGGTCAAAGGTCATAAGAGACCAACCGAGAATTGGGAAATTTGTTTATATAGTAACCCCCCCTCCCCCCCCCTCCCCGAGGAAAGCCAACAAAATGATGCCTGCAACCTAACCATTAGGGGACTCAATAGCTTTTAAGGGTTAAAATGCCAGGCATCAAAAAGCAGCAATGCCTTAGGCAATGTCGCTTTAATAGAGGTACACAATTCTGGCCACATAGGGAGTGTCACAGCAAATGAGCTTGTCAGACCACCTGATTTGTAGCCTACCTGGGACAAGGGTTGTTTTAGGGCAGAGAGTTATAAACCTACCGATATCTTGACAGTCACGATGGTCATCGGTATAAGCGAAGGTGGGCGACAAGCCGCCCTTCCTTAGGTCATCCCACTGAATGGTGTGAACGTAACAGAGATGATCGTTGTTCTTGAAGATCACGTGTCCACGTACGATTTCTGCAATGGAGAAACACAATGACGCTAGGTAAAAGGTTAAGCGCCGCTACGTTTACCATCAGACTCTGGTTAACCAATTCACTTTGGAATGTAACCATAGAATGCGTTTGGGCTAAAAAAAAATAATAATAATACAAAAACGTGGCGGCTTTGTGATTCCAAGCCTGATTAAGTGTAATTCTGTCTGTGGAATAACTATGGGAAAGCTACAGGCCAAGAATGAGCTTAATTGCATCATGAAAACCAGAAAACCAAAAGGATTTGTTGGTCTTATGCCATTTTTTTATATTAGCTTTAATAGTTTTAATTGATATACCTTAAAGGTGGGGTTGCAAGTAGCGAATTCACATAAGTTTCCAGTGACACCAAGAACTCACAGATTCCTAATTTAATGAACATGTTAGTAAACTTTTTCACTGAGGTGTTTATAGTTGCATTTGAAGTTACTACAACAGGGATGTGTTCATTCATAGTTTAAAAACTGTCCAACTGAGCCAATTGAAAATCTGAATTTTTGGTAGGCTTTGCTACTTGCAACCCCACCTTTAATTAATACAGGTTAGAAATATAAATCTCATATATGAAAATGTTCCTATCATTTACTGATATAACTACATGAAGCAGGAAGGATGTGTGGTTGTTAAGATATGGACATTTAATAATGTTAAGCCCTGCCCACTCATTAATATTCAAGTCATGGAAACAATAGGGCACATCTACTCATCATTGGACATCTACTCATCTATCATTTCAATAGGACATTAATTCAATATATCATTTCTGAGATTTTGCTTTTACAAGCTATTTTGTACAATTAAGCATTAATTGTCTCACCCACTCATGAATATTAATGAGATGAAAATTTCATTGTCATGTGGCAACGTACATCCCTAATCATCTGTACATCAAACATGAACTGATCAGAAGCTATTAACATTTTAAGAATTTCATTTTTAAGCCCTGCAGTTCATGTTCAATGTTCATGTTCAATGTTCATGTTCAATGTTCATGTTCAATGTTCATGTTCAATGTTCATGTTCAATTTTCATGTTCAATTTTCATGTTCAATGTTCAATGCCATGAACAACAAAAACCAACAGGGGGCACAACTATACTCATGCCCAGGGCATCTTCCTGTCACATGTGTTCTGGAAATAAATTTGGGCTCACCATTAAGATTCGGCATCCGCAGTTCTTTCAGACCCAGATTGTCCACCTCATTGTGAAAGTTCAGAGCAACGAAGAGCGCGCTCTCGGGTTGGTCTGCGGGCTTGTAAAGGGTCTTGCCGCGAATCACCCTCAAGTTATCCAAAGGCACAACGTCCACATACACGAATAAGATGAGGACGTAACCAGTCACCTCCGTGATGTCCTTCAGGAAGGACAGGTCGTACTTGGCATTCTTCAGCCACGATATCTCCAAGTTGCCTTCCACGTATGTACAGTTTGTATACCGCTCTTTGAGGGCGTTGTAATGTTTGTCTGTCTGCTGCTCGTCCATGGGCCTGGAGTTTGACCATTCTGTTCCGGTGCACACTGGAAATGAAAAGGGAGATACATGATTCTTAGACTATATCGTACCAGGAACAGCTAGTCAAACAGTTTATACCTAGCACAAGACAACGATGTGAGCATAAGAACATCTCCAGGGGTCACGTAGGGGGCGTATAGGATATGCAAATTGGTTATAGGAGGAAAGGTAAGTATGCGATTTGATGCCCCACCTCCCCTTCCCCCACCCCATAAGAAAACTGATCCTGGGTACCCACAGCCAAATCACTTATCCATCGTGAGATGGCAACCCAGTTTGAGTGCGATCCCATCGTAGCACACATACAGTAGGCAATCGGATAATTATCAAATGCCCATGTGACCATCCAGATCCAATCATATTGCAAGTTGCCCACCATCATTCAATTTAACAATATGATGCGCAAATCTCTGGTTTGGTACATTCCCCCCCTCTTGATCAGTATTTAAGGTTGGATTATGTGCGTTATTTCTTTGTTATTATTAACTGACTGCAATAACCAGCATTAAAACAAGGCTGTGAAGACTCGGAAGTATGCCATTTTAGTAAAATTGAATGGAAATACTAGACACAGAAATGTGAGAGCAGACTCATGCAAAAACCTGGAACTTCGGGGGGCCACTTTGTTAAAGTTTATAGTTCACATAAATTTGATGAACTGCCTGTCAAAACTGGGGTGGAATACTAGGCTTAAGTCAATTTATGCATCATATAAAAAATATATATAAACGTTGTATGAAGCAGGCATTTGTATTCTTCCATGGATCTCATTGCAGTGTTCATTTACACTTGTGTCTGAATTTGTCGGAGGTGATAAATCACTCTGTTTGTGAGAATATTCATAGCAGCCACTGAAGACTTTTGGGATGGATGTAAAACCGTTTGTGTTTTATCGGTAATTTTTTTTACTGTTCATTATATATAGACTCTTTAGGTTTTAATGATAAGAACAGAGTGGTTTAGCATTGGAGGCATTGGGGGGGGGGGGTCCTGCTTTTTTCTTTCAAAGATGCCCAATTGAGGCAGAGGTAGTGTGGTGAAAAAGGCAAATAAAAACCCCTTGTTTGGAAATGGCAGAATGGTCAGATCCAATTTTAAACAGTAAATACTGATAGTTGGGTCAGTTTTTTTTTTATGTATGGGGGTTTGACCATGCATCTTTGCAGGATTGCAAATGTAAACAAGCAGTTACACAAACACAGACATCTCTTTCTTATTGCCTAGCAACCCTATTGTGTGTTTACATTTTAAGAACAAAAGAATATCTAATCATATTCCATCCAGGCACAAGGCAAATAAAATCATTTTGTTGAATCTTTTCTGCAACTGAGTGAGATTCAATTTACTATGGAGTGCACATCGCAGCTCCAAATAAATTTGTACACTAAATCTTCTAAACATCAAAAATAATAATAAATTGTTTCAATAAACAACAATAAATTATACTATAATCAAGATGTCAATCATCGCCATCAGGTCAGAGGAAATTATTCCTACAAAGTTAACACTGCAGAGACCTAAATCGGTTAATCTATTGGGGGGGGGAATTTAGAGGGACAAAGATGGGACAGTGTTTCAAATGAAAACATCCATCCACCAAATGTCACCAGCTGTCAAAATAGTCCCACTTGTTCAGCAGGACCAATCCATTCATGGCAGAGCTGGGGTAGGGGATGGGGAGAGGAGATAATACGACATACCAAATGTAGGATTCCCAGAAAATGTTTTAACATGAATGTGGATGTTGGTTTGATTCTTCTTGTAAATTAATGTTAAAAGGATACGGTAGGTTTGAAGTAACTGTGTGGGGGGTAAATGAGGGGAGGGGTAGAATTAAGGAGGGGGGAGGAATTTGGTTGTGGTAGTGGTAGATATGTTGATCCTGATTCAATCAGTTTGGAATAAACAATAAGGATATGTAAGTGGGTAGTAGGGTATGATTGTGGAAGGGCATATAGGTGTGAGGGATTGAAGTGCAGTTAGGATGAGGGGGACAGGTGTAAGCATGTGGGGTGGGGCAGATGTAGGGAGGGGGAAGTGTAGATTTAGGTGTAAGGTGAGACAACATCCAAGGCACTGAACATTACTAAATTACTATGAAAAATACAACCTTGGGGCAAAATATTAAATACCACACTGGATTGTTTTGGTTTCTTTATTAAAAGGCCTTAAACTCTTAAGGCTACCTAAAGCCCACCTTTGCTCCACCTCAAGCCAAAAGCGTGCCTTAAGGATAATGTGGGTGGGTCATCGTCGCTGAGAGAACAATCAAATTATTCCATCCAATTTTTGTTGCAAACAATTATTGGCACTTCCCATTATGGATGAAGGGGGGGAGGGGGGATGGGTTAAAAATGCTGTTAGGTCTAACTATATAATAAAAACAAGTATTATGTGTCCTTTCTCATTACATGGTCAAAACGATCTAGGAAGGCATTTTTGTATGTGATGAAAGATGATACCAGACTGCTTTAACCATTAATTACACACTATGATTCATGATACCCACGAGGTCCAGCACACCCACATAACCGTGACTCAGCAAGAAGACCACGCACGCCCCAGTGAGTGCACAGACTTATGGTTTAATCACCCCACCCCCCCTCCTTAATAAGTAATTTGCATCTTAGCTGTGACTCAATTAGTACCCCGAAATCTGCTATCCCTCGTTCGAAATATACCTTTGAGGTTCGCCATTCTCTCGAACGACTTGCACAGCTGGTCGCCAACCCTCGATCATCACGGAATGGAAACACGTACAATGAACTTTACCAGATTTATCTCTTCCCAGAAGGAAAGATGAAATAAATATTAATCGGAGCTTAATATCACATGAGGCTAATGCCATCACTGTTTTGTTTACTCATTAAAGCAGTGCACAGAGCACAAACTGTTAAAGATGCGCCCAAGATATTAGTCTGTCCCTCTCAATATACTTTCAAGTTTGTAAGCACTGATTTTGGGGTCACGCAATAATGTGTGGGGGGGGTTAGTGTGTGTGGGTCGGGGGGTTAGTGTGTGTGGGGGGGGGTCAGTGAGTCAGGTCCTCTCCACTAATACCAGCAAAAACTTCATTGCCATTATTATAAACGTATCTTTGTTTAATCACGGTAGTATACGTATCTTTGTTTAATTAAAGGCTAGTATCACTATAACAATTATTTCTTGTTTCAAACAATTTATACAAAGGCAGCAAGTTTAAACCTATTAAACCTAATAAAATATGCGATCAAATTTTCACCACGTAATTATATCGTTTGACATAGCCCTTTTCAATCTGTATCCACAAAAACTTTCTGTTTTTTTGCCCAGATTTGAATTCCCAGGTCCTGTTCTTTAGATATTATTTTTTTTCTGGGCAACAGAAATTCTTTTCAAATATTGTTATAGCGTTAAAATCTCAAAACTGAAGCAAAGTCCATGAAAATAGTACTATGAAAATTTGACAAAGCCAAATACATAAATATGTTCTGATCAGCAGTTTCCTAGAATATTCACAGTGAGTGTTAATTATCTTTATGCCCTTTTTAAATAATTAATCCTAATTTTTAGAGCAGATTTTACAGAGTAAATTGTACCACCTTTAGGTCCTCCTTGGAGGTGTGGCCTGCTTACAAAGCCAATTGAAGCCTGTGTACATAAATTAATTCATGCATGTAACACTAGGGAGTGAGTGTTTAGAATTTGGAATTAGTACCACTTAAATGTTTGTTTATGTTTGGTAGTCATGACAGTACTTGTTAGACCCCTTTCATGAGGGTGTGAAGGCAAAACCACAAACTGGCAGGCGGGATGGCTGCTGTATTAATCCTTGTTCCCCGACTTAGTGCCTATAACTCAGGGATGGGGGCTGTAATGGGTGATAAAATAGCATGTTTGCCCTTCCCTTCCCCCTCCCCCCCCCCCTACAGCAATGACAGTTGAATGAATACAACTGCTCCACCAAAGAACAATCTCTCTACGGCTGTTACTAGTGATACGGATCCTGCAACAAAACCCAATATATCTGCCAAATCTTTCCATCCGGTTGATATATTTCCACGGAGGTTTGAAGAATGAGGCCGAATTTGATATTTCTTGTAATCTTTAACGGGTACCCGAGGAGAGAGATAAAGCTAAAGTTTTATTCCTTCCTCCTCGGTGTCTGGTTTCGTTTTGCCTAGCAATGGTGCATGGCTACGCCCCAGATGAATAATATCCTTGAAAAGCAGTCATCGCTAACTGACAAAATAATACCGTATTAAAGCTACTGTGATTACGTCCCCGATGACTTCACCAGAAACAAGACTACTGGATGGCTGTTAGAGCGGTTGACCATCTCCTCCTCTTAAAGGAATTTATCATCAATTTAACAACAAAAACATGCAGTAAAATGCAAGAAGTTGCCAGAAAACTTAGTTTATGGATTATCATCAACACTACTCCTCTGGGGCGGACATCATCCTGTTGGATACCAGGAAATTGCTCTCAAATCTCCCAAACGTTGATATAAATTCCCCAAGAACGCTATTTGCTTTTATATTGAGTCGATATTATTACTTCTAATTCACTTTATTACATTACTTGTTAATACAATCGCTTTAGTTCCGGTCTCCGTAAAGTAATTATGGCCTATCTTTTTCAGCATTTGTTTGCATCAAGCGATGTTTCTAGCTCCTTTTCTTCATGGTAGATATTAAATAATTTACTAAAATGTCAACGGAGTTCAAAAGCATGCAAAATGACACCACTTTCCAGGAAAACACTTCAAAAACATTTTTATTTAGAATTTGGGTGTGGGAGTATTAAAGAAGAATGGCTGATAGCTGTGGGGAGATAACGACTGCCAAAAATGTGCAGAGGTAATAAAAATTTTCAATAATTAGGATCGAATACATTGTAAAATGAATATTTGGGGACAATAGAAAGGAGGGACATTTGAGTAAAGCCCTAGGGATAAATTACTGATGCAAATACTGTACATGCTATAAAACCCAAGTGGAAAATCGGTAGCAGTTTCTTGTAGATAAATTATTTTGTGTAAGAAGTATAGGAAGGGAGCTAGAGAACGGGGTTCCACAATAAAAATCTTCTGACCCCCCCCAAAATAACGTTAAGGCTTATTTATTATAGTGATAGTTAAAGTTCTTTGTTGAACTTTTCAAATCATTGTCAATGTAGGCCAATTTTAATATCCCTTCCATGAGCCGGCCAATCTTCCTCAAATAAGTACCCGATGGTTTTATACCTTTGTGCCTCCATATGGAAGCATGTTTTCTGTCAAATTTGTGTCAAAGGAGATTAATTTCATCAAATGGGAGATTAATTTCACCAAAATCGGAATGAAATCCTGATGAAATCCCTTCTTCATTTAATACACCCGAGTTCATTTTAAATAATGAAATCATATCTGCACAATTGGTGGGAAAAATTTAATTTGTGCCTTAAAGATACAACAGCCTTACATGACCTATGACCCCAGGGTGGGTCTCATCTACTTTCCTGTGCAGTAATATATTTTTGGAAGAAGCTGGGTTCCTGTCAGATTTGTTTTCTTTTAAAATTTACTTCCCATCGGGTGGTAGACACCAAAAGTTTGAGGGGAAAACCTCCCAAAATTGACAGGTGCCCCACAGATGCTACACGGAGCAAAAATGTCCATGACATTTATTTATTGATATGTGCATGCTTTCCTTTCTTAGGAAGAGGGGGTGGGAGAAGAAAGGGTAGTTCTTTTTCCATTTATGTGATATTTTTAAAAATAATTTGTTTCTCAGAAAGTATCAAACTTTTTTAATCTCACCAAACAGAAGAAGATATGAAGGTGGGGAGGGAAGTTATTTTTATTTTATTTTTTTAGGTCATACAACTCTCGTCCCGAGTGAACTAGAAATCAGTTATCTAGACTGGTGAGCTCATCTGCTCTTATCATAGATTCCAACCATCCCAGTTTGGCCGGGATTGTACAGGTTTTTGTTGTCCCGGTTCGGCTTCTAATTGTCCCGGTTTTCAGAGGAAAATATGTCGATGTGTTATATTGCTATATCAATGTTTCTTTTTGTACAGGCGAAATCACAAATCCACGTTAGTTATTTAATCATGGTCACAATTTATGCATATATTTCTTTGTATTTCCCAGATTGTGTGAAAACAACAATGAACGTTGAACGTCCTACAGCATGCATGTACTCCTCAACAGCTAAACGCCCTGCTACAAAGTACCATAGCTTTGCGCACTGGACAATCCCCTCCTAGCGTGGTTTAGCTCGATTGTACCAAAAGGTGTGCTATACCCTAATGCTACTATACAGGACGGGTGTCGTCCAACCAACATGAATGTTTTCAAGTAAATATTCTTGGATATATTTTTGCGGCTCACAGTCAGAGTGCTGAACCATTACGTGTATGGTTTTCCCTTACTGTTATTATTTCTTGATCTGGACATTCCATGCTAATGAAGACAAGCTTTCAGAAAGATAGCATGTGAAAGGCATCAGAAAAATGCTTGAAAGCAATTAAGCAAGTAATTAAGTAAGCCCAGCTGGAGTATAAACCCCCAATATAAAGACAGGAACCATTGAAACATGTTTCATAGAAACCCCTTCCCCTGGCCATCGGTGACGAGGGCATTTCCTACCAAAGCCAGCATGGAAGAACGCCAGCATCATGCTACCCCGGGAGTTTGCTTCGTTATAGAGGCATGATCACTACCAATAATTGATCATGCAGATGTTTTGTTTGGATGTTCACCAGGCAGAGAGCCTGGCGAACAGCTCCAAGAAACCATCAGCCGAGATCAAGAACACGTCTCAGACATACCGGGAGTGACGAGATGTCTAAGCCAAAGTCCTTTCTAAACTCTGAGCAGGTCCCAACATCCCCGCGTCTTAATGCTGATTCCGACACATTCCTTGGATACCAGCATTGATCGCTGTCCTAAGCACGTCATGCGAGCTGCAGAATGGCTTTCTGACATCGTCAATGGAGGGACGACATAAACAGGGGACGTGAGAAGCCGTCAAGTGACAGAGCGTTTATGTGTAGTCTGGGGGGGGGGAGGGAGGATTCATCCTTGAGGTCTGAATCTTCAGTGTCGTGTGATACAATAAACATGGAGCATCCAGCTGTCATTCGTGATAGTTGGTTCCAGGACAATCTGGGCTAACAAAACCAATCACATTTTTTTTATGGGCGAGGGCGAGAAATGTAAATGTTAAACACTCCTTGAAGTTACCGAGCACACCCCCTGTCAACCAGGTATGTAATAGCATAGTTAAAACCGAACATCAGTATGAAAAAGAACAAACACAAAAATGATTTATATATTTTTGTCCGAGCTGGCCTGCAATAGAAATGCAACCATCACCTGGCCCGATTTAAATATGTTACCTTCTAAAGGTTGCAGCGGGATAAAACCCGCACATTGGAGACTCATCACACAAGCCACTCTGACGGCGCAATGGAACATTTAAAACCCTCTATTACATTTTGTAGTGAACTTTTCAACTTTTCATCAATAGGTACCTCAATTCAAAATGTAAGTCATGACAGTATTTCCTCATTTCTTAAAATCAGACCGTGACGAAATCTATCTGATCGGATCAGATTTGTTTTTTTTCTTTGAAGGAATGGGATACGCCAGACAATGCACTAATGGTTGTAATGCAGTAATCCCAATGGGAGTGTGGATGTGTAACCCTAAACTTGTTCAATAACCATGGATCTTTTCCCCTCTTGTCAACAAGGCTTGTGAGAAAATGCACCCACCATCTAAGAGATAAGTCTCTATTTCCCAGCTCGAAAGATTTAGTTTGGTTTAATACATTCTTTTTATTTCAAAGAAATGTTTAACCTTAAACACATATATTGCAGATGCACTGCTGCTGGTGGTGATGCAAAGAAATAATGCCAATAGCATAAGTATATCAATGATAAGAGTATAACCAGAAAACCCAGAGGTTTTGTGATTCCTTTTGTTGAATTTATTTTTTACTTATGTAAAGGTGATATACTAACTATAGGAAACATACATACGAGAGAGAATGAGACAAACAAGGCTGCTGTGTTTGTATCCTAGTATCTTGA
>JAODFY010139647.1:3899-17893 GCA_027580055.1 Paracaudina chilensis | reverse complement strand
TGTACCAATTTGGGCCCAAAATTATAAACGTTATGTATATAATTATCATTGTCATATACCCCTAAGCAAGGAACCATGGTGCCCTTGGGCTCTTGTTTTGTTCCCAGTGATTATACTAGTGAAAATTGTATATAAATTAAAATAATAAAAATTGTGTTTCTCAGTTCAGAATCTCACTCAGCATAAATTAGATGGGGTGGTTAGAGTGTTATGTTGAGTAATGCCCTTGGCGCGTCAGCAATTGTGCCAGTTGAAAGATACTGGGTCTCTCCCACGTAAAGAAAAACATAGTTATGCATGCAGTTATGGGGCGGGCCATCACTTTAGTACCATCTGTTTAGCTTGGTGTATAACATTGCATATAGAGCTTTGGAACAAAAACGGTCAACGTCTCAAGGCTAAAATCACAAATATATTAATAGTAATTTTGTTCTTTTCTTTGTCAGAAATTGCAATCACAACGTCCAGCTTACCAGGCTAAACTGACCAACCTGAAGGAAGTTACTCAAGAGCTGTCTCCGGTGATTTCCCCTCCGTCGCGAGAGAAAATGACGAAAGACATGGATCAACTCAGCAAGCGCTTCTCCAAGACGATGAAGGCCATCAAAGGCTCCTCGAAAAAGGTCACAAAGGCAGCGAAAGGTTGGGACGAATTGAAGGGTGTGTGCAGGAAGTCGGACGAGCTGTGCGACCGAGTGGATAGTAGGCGAGAGTACCCCAAACCGCTCACGATCCAAGCAGCAGCAAAGAACATACAGCTCACCAAGGTGAGATGACTGACCAATGGCTGGAGTTATTTCCATTTATTTTAATTTTAACAGACCTCCCAAGTGACACTGATTTGGAGGGACAACAAGACCTGAACCGCCCATTCCAGTAAATAAACAGTTTTTTAAATAAATAAACTAAACCCTGTGTAAACCCTCTTCAAACATAATATTAAGATATTCCAAAATATAATATATGACTATATATATGTGGAAATTAAAAAAAAAGCTTTGATGAGTTTCAAGTTGATGGGTGGTTTGATGGAGGTTGGTTCACCAAGATTGTCATGGTGAAAAAAAAGAAAAAAAAAGAGTCGAACCACCCGAGCGAAAAAAGTTTTATTACATGTGATATAACTGGATGCAATTGTAGCCAAGTAAATAAATCTGTTATCATCAACTGTGTTAACAAACTTCCAGATACAATGTACATCTGTGATGGCACAATCTTTGCCAGATTCTTAAATTAAAATTTGAACTGATTTAAAAAGTCATTATCTCACCAAGACTGTGAAGGGACTGTCACCATCGAGTGGGGTTTTTGCCTCCTTTTAATAATCACAAACTGTTTTTTTGTCTGGACTATACTTTTAACAGTTCAGTGGGGCCATGGAAATGTCCTGCAACTAAACCTGAGACAAAAGTGAAACGTTATTCTACATGTTTTATATATTTATATTCGTACTATGTTATCATTATTGTAAATAATGTATTGTCATAGTTATTATTTCACGGTGTCAATTTACTTTGCAGGATTTACAAGATGCTTTGCTTCCTGGACTTGACATTTTGAAACGAGCAAGAAAAGGTGCGGAGAAGCTTCTCCCACTCGGGAACACGGATGGCAAGGAAGCCGTCAAAGAGGAGCTCAAACACACAGAGAGCCGCCTCCATAATGCTCAGGCAAAAATAGCCGACGACAGCAGAGAAGCGGATGCAAAGGTGGACAAATGGCAGAAATACGAAGACTCTCTGAGTCGGACAGAAGATGGCCTCACCAACCTGGAGGAGAGTAATCCACCACCGGTTATTATCACTGAAACAACGGATGACCTGGTCGCAAGTCTGCAGGAATTGGAGGTAATCATCTGTAAAATGTTAAATTAACCCAGTTGTTCGTGTGAGCTATTAGATGGATAAGGTGTCCTGGAGTTTGGTAATTGGGGAAAAGCTTTGTAGAATCCCTACAGGCAGGATGGACAGTAACCATTTTTGGGGGGGATTGAACTCCTAATCTGGATCTGCATTGGCAGTTTGTACAAATGGAAGATGCATTTGAAACTTGTGATTGGTCCAAAGCCACATACATAAAACAAGTGAGTTGACCGGTGTAGCATTTTGGGCTGAGTGTAATTTTTCCTTCACCAACCTTTGAATTGTTTGGGCTTTATAGTTCAACAGTAAACATTTACATCCTTGATCATCCTTGATTTTTACTCTCAAAAAAATGTTCTAAATTCTCTCATTTGATTATATTCTTCTGATGACGTATCGACTCGAAATCGACCAACCTACATGAGGAAATGCTTGTTCTTCCCAAAAGTTGTCCAAAACTGATTACCTTTCCAATTAACACTTTTTTTTAGGAAACAAAACCGAGACTCGAGGAATGTAAAGAACACCTGGACGACTTGAAGTGTGCACATGATGACCTCATGTCAAAGGTCATTGAAGACCCAGAATGCTGCAAACCATTCCAGGAAAAGCTGGAATCTTTAGCCAACAAAAACGAACGGTAATTTTAATTGAAGTGAAATAAATGCTTCTCATGTTTTGTAATCGGTTGTTTTTACTTGTTAAAGCATTTGTTCAGTTTTCAAATTTTTGATGCATTTGTTTATATTGTTATTCTTGTGAGTACCACAATCTGCCCATCCTTGGTTTTACATACCCACAGAAGACATTGGACCTGTTAACACACAGCACACCATCTTGCACATGTGACTATAAATATCCCTTCTTGGAACCTAAAGCACATCATAACATATTACATTCTTGAGAACTACACCTTAGGTTAAATTTGTCCTTCAAATGTCATTAGCAGGTATAGGATAGGTCAAAATGTGCACACATTGCTCAGATATGTCCATTTTTAGTCTCAATTAGTGTTGTGGTTTTTACTGTTGTAAAATAAAATGTCTTCATATCTCACACCAGTGACAATTTTTACACATCCATTTTATAACAAATCATTATTTCTCCTAGATTCACCAAAGAACTTCTAGCAACAGAGAAGAAGTTGAAACAGGAGTTGGCAGAAAGGCAAGAATTTCATGCTAATGCAGAAGATGTTTTGTCCAAGATTGATGAAGCCCAGAGAAAGTGTGACGACATTTGCAGGAGCCTGAGTCCAGACGCAGACGACGTCAGGCACAAAAAACAGGAGCTTCAGGTGAGCTATGTGAAACATGGTTCCATAAACGTATGTGTTCTTCTTATGAAGTGTTTCATTTGTCTTGTGTTTACGTAAATACGACATCGCTGGCCATTCCATTTAGCTCTGTACTTGTGAACACGGGTTGTGAAGTGGGAGTTTGAAAATGACCTCATGAAATTGTGACCCGTACAGTAAAGAAAAGCTCATTATTGGTATGAAACACTAAATTTAGAAAGTTTGGAATACAAATTTAATGATGTGATTTGAATGTGATATGAATCAGTAAAACTATCATTTTGGTAGTATTTTGCTGCAGTCTACTGGGCCTTTTTATTTCTTTATATAGGCTCACGATTCCAAACACACAATCGCTCTATGTTTAAAATAGTACATGTTCACGACTTTGTGAAGTAGTGAGTTACTTAAACACGAGGCAAATGGGATGCAGCATCATATCGTTGGAACATTGAGAATGATGACATTAATAACATACACTCTCAAAGGTTGATGGCAAGGAACAATACCTTCCACTTCAATTGACTCTGTTCAACACTTCTGTAACTTTAAATGAACTCATCCCTGTCGTAGTTAAGGTAATATCAAATGCATTTGTATTAAATAGTGGCAATTATTGGTTTATGCATGTAATTTGACCCAGAACAAAATGTGCTTTATTTCTCATATGGGATGATATGGGATGCCATATCAGTTGAGATGCAGAAGTCATGAATTTCTGAATGGATGGTCTTCAAATTTGATAGAAGTGTTCAG
Source organism: Paracaudina chilensis (assembly GCA_027580055.1). Taxonomy (NCBI): domain Eukaryota; kingdom Metazoa; phylum Echinodermata; class Holothuroidea; order Molpadida; family Caudinidae; genus Paracaudina; species Paracaudina chilensis. The sequence goes on along the minus strand of JAODFY010139647.1, from coordinate 13,978 downwards.
TATACTATAAAAGGATAACATGTTGGCAGTATGGGAGGTGTCATGCCAAAGGTGACAGACTTGGATTTTTTAATTTGTTTTTCCATGATATCTCATAAACTACTGAATGAATTTGTCAATTTGAACTAAATTAAGCAGAGGTATCAAATATGCACCAGTTATAAACCCCCCAAAAGTTTAGGAGGGTCAAGTCAAAGGTTACCACCCTTGCAGGGGACAGATATGGAATGTATTAGGTGATATCAGTTTACTAGAATAATTTGTTTTCTTGCCAATTTTAGTTCCAAAATAAGCTTTGAGTTTTTGAAGTTTAATTCATGCATGTGATCCATCTGCAGGGACTTCAGAGCGAGATCTCGCCAGTCTTAAGTCAGACCACATCCCTTCCCGAAGAGCAGCGGGAGAAGTATTCCTGTGGCCTTCCCCTCGATGTAGAGAAGGACATCCTAAGGCTGGAAGCTGCCAGACTCTCTGTGACTGGCATCTTTGATGAAAAGCAAGACGAACTCGATGAAGCTGCCGAACAGAGGGAAGATCTCGACAAGAAGTTGGTCATGGTCAAACAGATCCTGGAAGAATACATCGTGGAGATTGAAATCATTGACATCCCTTCTGCCAAGCGCCGAGCAGAGGTTGGTTAAAAGTTCAGATGAATATCGGAATGTGAATACTGCAAAATTGGGGTTGGTCTTACTAGCTGGTCGAAATTCACAGATTTAATTAATTCAGTGAAAGGCCAAGCAGAGATTGGTAATTGTCTACAAAAAAAGTCTAAATCTATGGACATGTGACCACTGCCATTGTCAACATGCATGGTCGGTAAGAGTCCAGGTTGAAATATGCAAAATTTCTTCTGCAAATAAGGGTGGTCTAGCTAGTATTTAATTGAACTTGTCCTGTACATATAGCATGTACATACATGTCACTATTAAATGGGATAAACATAGGTATGTTTTCCCATTGTAATGTGGGAAAAGCTTGAAAATAAAAACAAATTGAAATGTTTTTTTTCCAGGAAAAGATTGATAGCTTAAAAGCCTTGCAGAAACACCTCCAACCTGTCGAGAAAATGACAGACAGCATTTTGAAGAGAACAATGGATCCTGACGAGCGCCGGAGAGTATCTGAGGATACGAACAACCTGTGTCGGCAGGTCGAGGAGGCGATAGAGAGGGCAGCAGCACAGAACGAAGAATTAGGGAGTGCCATCGTGCCGTGGGAAGAGTTCCACGAGGCACTTCCAATTGTGGAAGACTGGATCAAAAAGGCCACCGTTGTGACTGAGAAAGAATTGGTGATAAATAGTCAGCTTCCTGTGCAGGAGCTGTTTACTGAACATAAGGTAATTGGACAAAATATTTGAATTGGAACATTCTATTAAGTAATAATCACAGAAATCTTAAAGAAGTAGTTCAGTGATAAATGAAACTGGACTGATAAAAAAGAGATGGAAAAATTACACACCCAATGGTGAAAGTCCCATTATAATGGCATGTCTGGTTGTTGAGATATTGATTTTTTTTTTTAATTTTAATTTTAGTTAAGCACCTGGCATCATTTGTGATGTCATCCTGGCACTTTGGCCGGAAAAACTCTTTGTAATTCTTCATGTTTTTTTTTATACCAAGTTGAAGTGTGTAATATTTAATAAAACAAATTTGTGTTGCTTGAAGGTTTAATGCTATATTTAGTAGTCGTGTGAGTAGTGGTTTATAGAGCCCTCCATGAAGGCAAAACCACAAACTGGCATGCAAGGTCGCTGTACTGATCCCCGACTTAGTGCCTATAACTCGGGGCTGGGGCTGTAATGGGTGATAGAAAAGCATGTCTGTTTTTAAAATGTACATGTAATATTGACCTATTGATTCACATAGTCTGTACATGTAATATTGACCTATTGATTCACATAGTCTGTACATGTAATATTGACCTATTGATTCATCAAAATGTACATGTAATATTGACCTATTGATTCACATAGTCTGTACATGTAATATTGACCTATTGATTCACATAGTTTGTACATGTAATATTGACCTATTGATTCATCAAAATGTACATGTAATATTGACCTATTGATTCACATAATCTGTACATGTATTATTGACCTATTGGTTCACATAATCTGTACATGTAATATTGACCTATTGACAATATATTTGTTTATATGACTAACTAATAGACTGGGTGATTAAAACTTCAAAAAGAAAAGTTGTATGCTGCGACTCAAAATCTGATATAACCTTCTTTCGATAAGATACAAAAAAATGAAGCAAGGTTAATAAAAAATCAAGGTTATGAAATGTAAAGACTGATCAGGGTTAAAGAGATTAATATATGATCTGAAAATAAGTTCTACAACATTCAATGTTCTGCTCGTCCATTCAGTTTTCTGATGAACGATATCAATAGGGTGATAGGAATCACATCTTAGGATGTCGCAGGTAGGTTTAATCAATAAAATTACAGTGTTGGAACTTAGTAAATGAACTGAAGATTAAAAATCTGTGCGTTTGGTCTGACTATAGTAAAAACCTGTCGGAATTTTCTTACATATATAGTGATATCGTCCATGCAAGGGTGAATGTTTTTTTTAGTAAATGAGTAATACTTAAGTTGTCTATGTCATGTATGATTTTTAGTTTACTATCCACAATAAACTGTCTCATGATTTTACATAATGTGATGATAATGATATGCATTCAAGTCAAGTGAGAATGAATATTGAGAATGAACATGAACACACTGAGCACTTATATTGTTAGTGAAAGTTTTGCGACTGTCATAAAGCTAATTGTAGACTATATTGATGCATGTTTATATAATGACTGTTTAGTGGATATATATCTTACTATTAAGTACAATTCCAAGCATTTTTACCCAATTATTTTACAATTTATATCAGATTATGTTCCCATAAAAGTATAGATGATTGTCGTGTTTGTCTCAAATAAAGATATTCTACCAAACATTTGCTATTTCATGCAGGTCATATTGGACGAGAAGCCAAATGTTGCTGACCAATTGAAGACCCTGTCGAGAACGTCTGAAGATTTGGTGAGAGTATGCAAAGAGCCAAAGTACGAGAAGCAGGTGACCGAAGCAGAAAGAAGGGTTGAGGAGTTGGATGAAGCAGTCAGGAGGAGGATGGATGACCTTGAAAAGGCCGCACACGAGTGGCAAAAATATGAGGATGACGTGCAAAGCCTCGAGAGGTCCGTGGCAGGGTGCAAGAGGGCATTGTTGTCCCCCGACATGGAAAAGAAAACCCTCCAAGAACAACTCAAAACGCAGAAGGTAAGTCCTGGTGTAGATACATAACTCATTTGTGGGGAGTCATTTGTAAACAGGGAGTGCAGTGCTCTTTTAGACAAGCACTGAAGGTTTTTTATAGTTACACGTCCATTTTTCACTTCTTGCATTACATCATATTTGTTATATCTGATTATTTATTTAAATTGTATCATTTGCTATTAATGGTGATCAGGGTGAATGCTTGGTATGTGAGTTGGCCATACTGGGAAGATGAATCCATTTTACATGAAGAAAGGTCAAAGGTCATTTGAGTATTAGTAGTGAGAAAATCTTGTTATCATGCTAACTTGTAGTTGTAGTGGATAGATGACCCCTTGTGATTATACAAGAGGTCAAATTCATTTAAGGTCACCATGAGTCAAGTGCTGAAATCCTTATAATCAGAGTAACTTCACAGGAGAAGTTATGGTCAATGTCATATTTGGTATGTAAGTTGTCCAAATTGCATAGATACATCAACTTTTCACAGGTCATGTGAGATCAATATCCTGTAGATCATTTAACACTGAAAACCTTGTAAAGAAATATTTTGGTTATAACATTTCCAGATGGTTTTGGATCAAATCGAAAAGAATGGAGAAGAGCTCGCGGAACTCTCCGACAGAAACAAAGAGCTGATAAACTCAGGCCAGCTGTTGGAGCCGGGGGATGAAGATGGTGAGATTGACGATGCAGCACTGAAAAACCTCAAAGCCGAAATTGAGAAATTGCAAGATGTGGCGTTACTACATGGAGATGTCTTGGAAGAATCCCTGATCCAACAGGTATGGTCAAGGGCAAGTTTATCCACAAATTTTTTCATGTTGTAGAGCATGCTGCCCGCAGAAAAAAAATTATGGGGGTTGAAAAAAGATCGCCTGATTTCAACACCAACTTTGTTCGAGACATATTAAAGCTATCTAACGGTACGTTCTGGTGAGTGCTGTTTCCAGCAATCTACAATCTTGCTCCCCCGTTCAATGTTGGCGATTCTCTCATCAATTATGTCAGCTTCTTGTTTCAAAGGGACGCAACAATGTTCCTGGAAATTATTCAATCTTCACTCAACATTGAACTTTGTTAAACGACTGAAACATTGACCCGAATATTTACCGTCATTTCCTATGAAATAAATGCATAGTGTCCCAACAATTTTGACCAAGATTGTAGGGGTGCATTTGTTTCCCCTGGCCTGTGCCACAAGCATGATGGAGCTCAGGTGTGGCTTGCATGATTTTCCAGATAAATAATATGGCCCGCTAAATAAATTTATTAAGAACCCCTCTTGTAGAGCATCAAAAATGATGCCATTGAGCATTTGTGCCATCATTATAGTGTGTTCCAATATTGACTTATCACATTATTGAAATTTGTTATGACATTTTGTTAAAGAGAGTAGCACCATCCCACACTTAGTTACGTTAGTTATCCGACACTTAGTCATAACGACATTGCCTGTGAATGTCATTCTTTATAATAATTCATGTTTCAAGTAGACTACAGTATGGTTCATACATATATACTATTTATAAACCAAGAGACATATAATTTTAAATGAAAAACTCAGAATAATTAAAGCAATTCTGCAATAGTATTAATGTTGTGATATCTTCACTGACTTAGACTCCTAATGCCCCCCCCCCCAATTTAAGTAAAAAAATGAATCAATTTCAATGCTTTATCTGTTGATTGGAACATAGTAGAACTTATATGCCTGTACCCATGTTCATATCAAAGACATGCTCAGATAATTGCGGTATTAAAAAAACCTAATTAATCAGCAGCACCCAAAATTGTTTTTTGTGTGGACAGTAAAAATCTATCCAAGGGGGAGTATATTTATGAAAAAGGATTTTTTTTTTCAAAAATAAGTATAAGTGTGCAAAATAATTAATTAAAATAAATTTTATAAAAATTAACCAAGTAAAAGAAAGGATGTTAAAAAGCAATGATAATAACCCCCCTAAATATGCAAACAAAAGAGAAAAGGAATTTTGCAATTGGTTTGAAAATCTAAAGTGACAAAACTTTCAAAGATTTGAATTTAATTAAAATATCAATGATTCAAACCGTACGTATATGCATCGCACAATCATCAATCAGACGGAATGCATGTTCGGGGGGAATAAAATGTGAACCAAAAAAATGTTTTGTTTTTTTCTGCATGTTTTGTTTTTTCTACAGAAATAATCAGTCTGCATCCTGAGTTGTCATTCTGAGGTCTGAGAAGTGGAAAAGAGCATGACAAATTGAATAAATAATTACATCAATATCTCAAACAACCAAAAATGCTATTGTAATGATACTTTCACACAATTGGGTGTAGCTTTTCATTTCCTCATTTATCAGAAAGTTTGATCTTTCACTGGACTATTCAACCCATCTTGTGGTCACCAAGCACTACTATTATCATGACTGTGTTCAACAAAAACACAGACTCTGTGTAAGATGGATTGTAGGGAGTGACCAGGATATTTGACGAAAGACAGTTCAAACAGAGAAACTTAGGACAGTTCAATAATATCTCACATGGCAAATACCTGTCATGATTTGTGTTGGTTCACAAGTGGTTGTTCAAATCTTCTTTATGCTTATTGCCATGTGGTGTTCGTTACTTTCCACTTGTTTTAATGCAGGAGGACTACAACCAAAGAATTGAGGATTTGTCTAACAAGATGGGACAAATTAATGAAAAAGTCCAGCAGCTTTCAACTCCAGTCGGAGATGGGAACCTCAAAGAACAGTTCGAGCAGAATGAGGTGAGTTTATATGGCTCGGTTTATTTGCCCCATTGAGCTATAAGTAAACAAAACCTTGGCTCACTTCAGTTAAACGGTTGTTCAGGTATATCAGGTCAATAAAAAATGTTGCGGTCAAAATGGATGCGTAGAGGCCCTTATTGTTTCCGGTGGGGGTCAAATGTCATCTTAGGTTTAATATCAACATATACAAAACCCTGTAAATATGGTAACTCAATATGGCGAACATGAAGCCCATATTTGGGATGTAGGTGCTAGATGCTAGGTGCTAGATGCTATATGCTCATGTATAAACATTGCTACTTAAATCCTGTTCAATATTCTCTAAAAAAGGGCACATTAAATTGAACAAAAACAATTTTTTTAGAGAATGATCTTTCCGATTGTGGCAATATTGGTTTTGCGTTCTTTAGGATTCAAAAGAATAGTATTCCACGTGGTCTCTGTCTCTATTATAATGTATTGATCCATGTTGGGGTAAAATACATGGGATAACGAAGTTGAAATGAAAGGCGGACGCTAGATGTTTGAGGAGCACATTGTTACTACTCTATGCAGTAATTGAGTGTGATTTGCCCGATAGTATATTTTGGGTGTGCGATAGTAGATTTTTAGGACCACGATGGAAGATTTTAAGGACCACGATGGTAGATTTTTGTCATAGTATACTAGTGCCAAAAATTCACGTAATTTGAAATTTTGTGGAACTGGTTCATGGGTACATAACTTCGGGAAACGACATCTGATCGTTTCGTGCGTTGCACAGCTGAAAAGGCCGTATCGGAATTACATTTTTTTGGAAAAAAGTGCATATCTTCTTCTATTTTCGAGTTATTGGCGATTTTGTGTTTGAAACTGTAAAATTATGCAAGGTGTCAAATTTTAAGACAATAATTACAGCTAATGCAACCACTCTACTTGCGTTATTAATCTTCCTGCCTCTCCGTCAATTCCCTGCTATTACTTTCCTTGTGTTCACATTCATGTACCAGAAAATTATATTCGCGGAATGGTGCAGAAAACATCAAACAGCCTGTTAATATTTTTCCTTCGTTTTGATCTACGCACGAGTGCATGCTATGGCTTCAGAAATTCCTAATGTATTAAGGCACTCTCCATTCAAACGGATTTCAGACTGGCCCTTACAAGCATCGGGCCATGTTACTTCGAGCGTATGGCTATGTTACACAAAAATCCTGTGCTGCCGACCAGCTTACGTACAATCATGATTCCTGAAATGTATTACACATCATGTACAGCTGCATAGAGCACGTGGGTAAACTGTAGGTACTGTAAATAGGGTGCATCCTCGGTAATGTACAGTAGCATTGCAAGCGACAAGCGTGTCTTGGCCAAGACGAAAGCCTGCGGAACCAGCTCAAATAAATTTAAACAGGCTAGCCTGTGGTTTCTAGTATCAAGGTTTATGGTTTATATGTTCTAAAAACAGTTATTATGTTCTAACTGAATTGATTGGACAATTTTCCAAGTTATTAGGTGTTTCAACTTAATTATTATTTTATTATATAATTATGTACTTGCAAATCACAGAGCCCTCGTCATCTCTAAAATAGCCCTCATAAAAAAATGAAAAGAGCCCTTGGTGCCCAAAAAATATTTTGAGTCCTGATATACTATATATAGTATATGTATAGTATATATATATATATGTTTCATTATATGTTTCATTATATGTTTCATGTTATATATATATATATATGTTTCATTCTCATTATTTTCAAAGTGATTCAAAAATGAGAACTGGCTCTGTTTCTTAATTTTGATACAGATATTGAATGCAGAGCTTGAGACATATCATGAAGAGATCCTCATATTACAGTCAAAAACCAAAGAGCTACAAGAAGCTGCTGCTAGACGAGAGACTGTTCGTCAAGTGTCCATGGCAAAGCTCTATCGATCTTCAGGATCTCCAATTTTGGGAAGCCCTCAAGATAGAATTCAAGCTGAATTTGTGCATCAGAGCTCGGCATCTATGGAACAGTCTTCTCTGGAACTAGGACTGAAAACATCCCTGCCAGCCAAGGTTATAGAGCATGATGAGCCACCTGCAAAGAAAGCTATGTACAGCAGTGATGTCATTGATGGTCAGTTCTTCAGTACACAGGGCAACGTGTTGAAACAAGTTGTCACAACTAAAGGAGCAGCTTACCTTCTTCAACCGCTACCCAGTGGAGATATTGTGGCAAGACCTGGGGAGGAGGGAACTTCTCCAGGACATCCTGCTAAACATTTCAAAATTTCTTCCCAACCTCATCCAACTGATGTGCCGGATGTGATCGGATTTCAACCTCAGGATCAATCAGCTAATCCAGCTTTTCTTACCGACCCTGTGAGTGGTCAAGAATTCAAACTCGAACCAGCAACAACAGTTGCTGATATTCAGGTTGAGACCACATTTTTTCTTTCTAACGAGACTGAGGCAGAAGTTTACAACCCAAAAACACAGGAAGTTTGTACAGCCATATGTACTGAAAACAAACATGAATCTGAATTTGTCCAACCGAGGCTAATGGATTCAATTGCAAAAAAAGATGATGAGCCCCCTGTAAAATATAAGCGACGATCTAGTCGGGGTGGTCACTGTGAACCTGTAAAAAAGATGCGTTCTAATGAATGCCCTACTGAAGAAGTGATGCAGGTGATGACAGACCAAGGTCCTGCCTTTGTGCTGAGCCCCCTGACAGGAGATGAGGTCATGGAAGAAAATAAACCAGAGATAAACTACATGCTGTCAGATGAGAGCAGAGTGGCCGATAAGCCTGAGGTGACAGGCAAGCAGAAGATTCCTGAAGTCAATGCCCTGATCGTGTGCGATCCTGACTCCGGAGAACTTTTCTCAGCCAAGCAGGCTACTGACCCTGAGGACCTGTCCAAACTGAAGAGTGGGTTTTTGGCACCAGATGCTGCAACTGGGAAAGATGTCATGAGAGTATACGACCCAGAGACCAAGGAAATGACCAAGGGTGTCCCTGCTGGAGCGTGGCTGGAAACAGAAGAGCCACCTGTGGCTCCAGAGGATGCCAAAATGCTAGCACAGGATAAAGCAGAAGAACAAGCTCCAATGGAAGATGACATCCCTCTCAAGCATCAGCTGGTGACTGACCTGGGACCGGCTTATGCATTGCGGCCTCTCGGTGGAGATGGAGTTGCAGGAGATGACAGCCCTGATGCAGACTATGTACTGTGTGAGGAAAGCAGCACTCATGATAGGCCAGTTGTGACCGGCCTGAAAGCAACCCCTAGTAATGAAGAGCCTGTGACAATCAGTGACCCACAGACAGGGGAAGTCTTTGTCGCAGAGCCCTGTCGGGATCCAGAACAACTCAAATCTGAAATGACTGCCTACTTGCCTGATGATGAGGAAGGAGCCATGAAAGTGTTTGATCCCAGTAAATCAGAGGTTGCAAATGCCCTGCCTTCAGAAAGACGTAAAGAGAAAATGTTGACACCGACCACTGACCAAGAGGCACAAGAAGAGTTGAACCAAGAAGAGCCCATGGAGCTTTCGGACCCAAACAAGAGACCGGATGTAACCAGACAAATTGTGACTGATCAAGGACCTGCTTACACGCTTAGGAAAGCAGGCCAAGATGCTGTGGCCGGCAAAGACAATTCAGATGTCGATTATGTGCTATCTGAGCAGGCCTCTGATGCAGAAACACCCAATGTAACAGGTGTGAGGGCTGTGGCTAAGCCTCAACCCTTGCTGGTGAGTGATCCTCAGACAGGAGAAGTATTCTTGGCTGAGCCAACTGAAGATCCAGAGGAGATGAGCCAAGACAAAATTGCATTTGTGCCAGATGACAGGTCACCAGAAGACAGCATCAGGGTGTACAACCCAGAGAAAGGTCAAATTACTGAAGGAGTCCCTACCAAGGAATGGATTGCCCAGGATCTGGAAGAGAAGCCCACTGTAGAACAGGTGATAACAGACCAAGGTCCTGCCTTTGTGCTGAGCCCCCTGACAGGAGATGAGGTCATGGAAGAAAATAAACCAGAGATAAA
>JAODFY010139536.1:0-11199 GCA_027580055.1 Paracaudina chilensis | reverse complement strand
GACAGGCAATAGTGTTTATAGGTCTAATGGCAAATCAATTACAATATCTCATCAGCCCCTTGGGGGCGATGAGATAAAAAGGTATAATCGGGCAGTATCAAATTGGAGACATATATATGGTATGCCCGTCCAGGCCAGGCCGCCCCGGTTTAGTAGTTGAACTAATTGCCTTGTGCTGGTCATATGAATATAAGTAAAAGCATAAGTCTTGCAGTGAAATCTTAAAATCATGAATGAATGGGGAAACAAAGGTTTTTTGTATTTGCGCCTTGAGCCCATTCGTGGTAGACTTGTGCACTTTTATAAACCCTCATTATTTTTTATTATTTGTCATTTATTCAATGTTATTTTTGTGACTGGATTTTAAATAGATGACGTTACGCCCAAGGAATGAATAATAAATGCCATCGTTTACGTACCATAGCCGATCTGTTGGTGGTGGGGGGATGTTGACCGCCAGAGTACCTCTCAGCTCCTTCACTTCGACCGTCAGCTCCACAGGGGTGTTGGACACCTCATCGAAAGCTTTCTTCACGTACTTGTTCTGCGTAGCCTTCTGGAAGTAGTTGGAGTTGGCGACCTTACTCACGAAACGGAGGAATTTCCCCGATACTCTAGCACCAGGCCTGTGAAATGGAGAATGAAACAGAAATGGCAAGGTCAGTTGTTACATCGAGTGGCTGCAACAGAGGAGTGTTTTTTTTTTATTTACTGATTGAGGTTCTTAGATGCCATACGAATGTTACTGATATGCTAATCCATTTTTTTTTTATATGTACATGTTCACCATTGAATGGGGGCAGTCCTTCTTAGTTCCTGACCCAGATAGGTTAATAGATTTTATGTACAGATGTATACTGGCTGTTTTGTTATCTTTTGCTACCCTACGTTACCCTCATTCTATGTGAATATTTTGTTGCTTTGTTTACCCGTCATCGTTCTTGTTTCCAGACCCGGATTCTGAGTTCGCTTCTTGACTTTCATCGTCGGATGACTCTGCACTGTCCTCCTCTTCACTGTCTAGCGCAGCCGACGACAGTGACCTGCAACGAGGGTTAAATTATCAAAATTAATTGTTCTCTAGAATAAATAACATGGGCCTGGCATTTTGATACCAGCAAGATTTTATCAAAGTCTCACTGACACACACACACAGCATAAATACTGCAACATGTGTATACAATACGGATCGATATAACATACACAGTATACAAGCCAGGAATTTTTGCCAAACACTGAAATCATATACCAAACTGTTTAGTGGCTAAAATAGGAAGGACACTGGTCAGGTCTGCTGTGCTAGAAATTTGCCAAATCACAGTAAAGTGAGCTATAATGCAATGGTTATATGAATAAGTTAATGGGCTATAAATAACACACTGTATAATTTTAAGGCAGTATAAACTGAGTAGTGTTGTGAATATATATGCTAGTTAGTTTATAATTCTGACCTTTTAATAATGTAAATTCCATCCATTTCAATTGCTAAGGAAATAATATTTTGAAACTTGAATTTTGAAACTTTTTAAATTGCTATTTTGACTTTCCATTAATTTACGAAAGCACTTGCCAAGTTGTTTTTATTAATGTTTCTTCTTCACTGCTGTTTTTTTTAAATTTTTAACGTTTGATGATCTCAGATGACCTCCATAAAACAAAAGCCTTCTTGTAGTCATTATGTTTAACCTACATACCAAGTATAAACTTGCTCACCATGTCAAGTCACCCTGTTTAGATTTTTGGTATTTGACCTCTGAACTTCATAAAACATTAGGATTCATTATTTAATCATTTTGAGGAACAATTAGGAGGACAAAATATATTTTGATGCATTATAGTTGCATGTAAAAGGGAGGTGGGTTAATATGTTTGGAAAACATACATAGTTTATGAACAAATGTATATAAATTAAGCCTGTGTCTTCCTGCATACAATACTATCAACTGTTACTCTGTGTTGCTGTTGAATATCCATGCAAGCTTCCCTTGATGTGATATTATTGCTATGCGTTCTGATGTACTACACGATCAAAAGACGATCAATGGCTTATAAAATATTTTGCCACAGTGAGAGGTTATACTCTTCCATGGTGACAAGGGCCAATATCCCGAGTGACACACAAAAGTGAAAAACAAATTTATAAGGTTTTACAGTACTTATTCAGTATGTCACAAATCACATAGCTGTATATTAATGAAATAACCAGGTAGATGAATTATATTACTAAATTATAATTACTACTTAGACAATAAAAGCAAACAATGATGACCTTTTATGAAAAGTATGAAAATGATGTAGAAAAAATAAAAAAGATGGTGGTATTTAAAAGCTTTGCTTTGTGGAGTATTTAATAAGCAGAGCATTTAAGCACAACATAACATGTATTCGATCATGTTTAAAATCGGTTTACAAAGTTTATCAGTTATTCTTCTAGGTAATAGCTAATGAAAATATAAAGGAACTGTTATGCATATTAGTTTCTCCACCTTAATTGTTCCACCATTTTGAAATCTCAGTGAAAACTGTGCGTAACCGGGCCACACACTAGCCTCGTTTATTGCATACATGTCATAGGCTGCATGAGCACCTACAGTAAGTGTGTACGCACATGGCACCTAAGTGTGTATGTTCATAGCACTACTGTATAACTAACTACCTTGTTACAAAAAAAAAACACTTCAAACTACTTATTTTACAAACAATACGTTCTCCAACGTCACAAAACTTCTTAATTCCTCCCCAAAACCAAGGAAATAAAAATTCAGCAAAAATGGTCGCTGGGATCGAACTCCACATAATTAAAAACCAGAATTTTGAATCTTAGCTATTAAACAACATCTGAAGATTCAGCTGGCAAATTAGGAAGGAAGAGAGTGACCACTGGGGGTATGGAAGTCATGCCAGAAGCTAAATCATGGTAATAAAGGATATATATACATGTATGCAAAATGTGGAAGGTAAGTACATGTATATGCTATAGATTACAATGTTTATCAGTTATTCTTCTATGCAATGTTACAGTAGCTAATGAAGGAACTGTTTATTCATAGTAGTTTCATCACCTTGTGCCACCATTTTCAAACAATGCAATTTACAAGATAAAGTACTGTATTCACTGCATGCACAGTACACTACAATACAATACAGTAACTACAATACAATACAATGGGATCACTGTTTACTTGCATACAGTATACAGTATGTGTGGCGATAATGTCAATAAATTTGCCATGTCCTTGAAATGTCCTTTGAAATAACCGTGTAATCTAGGCAAGCAAAGGGTTTTAATTGAAAAAATTCATCATCTTGAAGACATGAAAAAAACATGCATTTAATATGAACATGGATGTTTGTCACATTCAAACAGGCATACCTGTAGTATTCATAATAACCTAGTCCATACAGAAGCATTCACTTTATGTAGAATATTTATCATTATGATTTGTAAGACGTACATTAAAATAGTCTACTGTACTTTCCTAATGCACCTGAATTTGTAAATGGAAGCTGATCATAAATCATTGTAATATATTGATGCTGCATAATGATGGGCTTGTATTAGCAAATGTACAAGAACTATACTGATGGGCTTATATGAGCCATACAAGAGAACTATATACTAGGAGCATGGCTCACATAAACATACAAGAATAATGCTGAGCTCACATGAGCATACTAGAATTATGCTGGGCTCGCATGAGCATACTAGAATAATGCTGGGTTCACATGAGCATACTAGAATAATGCTGAACTTGCATGAGCGTACTAGAACTATGCTGGACTCATATGAGCATACTAGAATAATGCTGTGATCACTTGAGCATACTGGAATAATGCTGGGATCACATGAGCATACAAGAATAATTCTGGGCTCACATGAGAATACAAGAATAATGCTGGACTTGCATGAGCATACTAGAACTATGCTGGGCTCATATGAGCATACTAGAACAATACTAGAACAATACTGCCCGCCCGGCCGAATATTTCAGAGGACATTGTCGTATAGGTCCTACAGTAGTTACGCGAAATATACAAAATGTAACCAAGACCAAGAAAGCGCTAACTGACGTTAGCGTTTAGGTTCCATGTTAATTTAAGTTATGATGTATTCATCTTGAATGGTGCCCAGATTGAAACAAGAGCTTATAACCAGGTCTTATATTCAGGGAAGAAAAGAAAATCTCATAGAAAGGTATAAATTTTGCCATCAACAGTAACAAAGTTTGATTAACTAGCCTATCAGTAACACTAACAACACTGTAACATTCTACAGCCTAGGCTAGCTACTACTAGTATAATGAATGAACTGAAGTTACACATTATTTCGTAATAGTTATTCACTGATGACTTATCAGCACTTGATGCACATAGTGATGCACAGCTCTGTTTAGGCCTTATATGAGAGCGCCCTCTGTTGAATGACGGGCAGCCCCATTGGTCAAAGACCGTTACAACAAATGGGCTGACCAGTCTAGCAGATTTCTAGCGTACTCAGGGCGAGAAATATTTGTCTAAATTGATCCCTAAATTACCATGAAATACATCTGTTAAGGATACTTAACAACAAAATGATCAGAAACTGAAACTGTTGGTGCTGCTTATTTGAGTGCAGATCTATATCTGAACTGCACCCATGCAAATTAATAAAACTGGACCACTCAATTTAAGCACAAATTTCTTTATTAACTTAATAATAAAAATTTAAGAATTTGTATTAAAAAAAAAAACACATTTAAAAAAGCCAATGCGTGGTTGCTTTCAATGGATAATGGAAACAACAATGTTTTAATTACCTAGTTGAGATGAAAATGACTAGACGTTATTAAACAAAGCATTTATAGTATGAGGGCAATAATGTGAAAACTGATATTTATGGAGTTTCGTCGAGGAGATTTCCCCCTCCTAGACACTTTTTTATTTGGGTACAATCTTTTTTATTTTTCATTGATACTTCCCACTGCATTATTAAGCTTGCAGTACGGGATTTGCATGTTTTGTCCTCACATTCCTAAGTGACATAACTGTTTTCCAGGGCCCGCTAGGTGCTCGAGAAAGTCGGCTAACAACACAGTGTCATGGTCCCCCTGCTCCTACGAGGACCTACTGCTGAGAATACAGTAGTAAGATGTCTGGAAGTACAGTATCTTGTCATTTCTGGAAATTGTGATTTGTGATTTGCATTTTGTCCTCAAATTCCTTAGTGGCGTAACTGCTGGGGAGTTTTCTGGGGCCTGTAATATGCTCGAGTAAGCCAACTATTAAATTGCATCCCCCCCCCCCACAAAAAAAAAAAAGTGAATCAATAAAAACAAAGAAATAAAAAATGTAGTATGAACACTATGCGTACATAATCTATGATACAACTACAATGTGAATAATGTATGGGAAAGAGCTACAATCATTGACAAAAATATGTTGGACAAACCCTGCTGGTCTGCTCCCTGTAGCAATGTAGCAGGTTCTGAACACATTTTGCTACAACATTGGATCTGGGATGGGGGGGGGGTGGGCACTGATGGCAAAATATCAAGAAGTCCACTGGTTAATGAATATTTTGTCCAATCATTTTTGTTGAGGATCTCAACAAAATTACATTGGTAAAACCCTGCTACCCATATCAATGTTGCAGGTTCTGAACATGTTTTGCTACAACATTGGATCTTGGATGGGGGGGGGGGGTGCGCTGATGACAACATTTGAATAAGTCTGATGGTTAATGACTATTTTGTCCAATCATTTTTGTTGAGGATCATAGCTTTTACTGTTCTGTAAAACTACAGCATTCAAAATAAGTGCAATGACAAATGACAATGGTTATACTCTTGATTAAGGAAGTTCAATACCATACCTTGATTTTTTCTCTGAATTAGTAGAATCCTTCTTTTCTTTTAATGAAGGATTGGGATTATTTTTGAAAGACGGATTATACCTTTAAAACAGAGAGGTGTGCAATGGCAATGGAGGGGGGGAAAAGAAGAAGAAAAAGAATAAAGCAGAGAAACATATACCCAAGGATAGTTCCATGTAAAAATAATGATATAATCATTGGATTGAGCATTGATCCGAAACAAGTAATCACAGTCAAATGGAGTACATAATAGTATCCATAATTAGGATCCATCATTTTGCATCATTTCAGAAAGCAGAGAAAATTTTACACTTGATCAGTCCTTGTGTCATAAATAACAACCTCCTACAATACAATTCCACAGCATTTTCGCAAAATATAGGTCCATTACTTAACATGGAATGTTATCGTTAAATTGTAGTATACTTAATAGTGCAGTGTGTTAAGTGGCTATAGAATTTTGACTCCTATCAAAAATGTCACAAGGTTGACCCACAGCCATGTTACCATTCAGGAATTTATCAAGAAAGTCTCAGAAATGATTCTAAAATGAGCATGTTTTTCTTTGTGTTAATATTTTGTAGAAAATGAGGAAAAACCTTGTATGAAATATAAAAACATGCATTGGGGAAAACAGGAATGGAAAACAGGAATCAAAGAAGGTGGAAAAAGAGGATAAGGAAAAACAGTGGTCTTTAGCATATATATGCAGCAGGTTAAGATTAAAATTCAGGGAGTGCATAGCCAATGTGTGTGATGTTCATGTCACATATTTACAGTAAGGGTAAAATTTTCTTGTTGTAGCATTTAAAGTTGGATGTACAACATATAAACTTTGGATGACACTTGTTTCTGACTTTGCAATTGAACACTCATTGAAAAGTTGCATTTGGCAATTACATTTCATCTAATTAATATTCATTAGTTGGTGGGGCTTAATGATTCATTGCTCAAAATAGCATTGTTAACATGTAATCTTCCCACTAAATAATATATTGAATCACTGTCATTTTCAATTGGTGGATGCTCCATGTTAGTAATAATATCTAATATATAACGTTTTTGTCCATTATATGAATATATTAATGAGTGGGTGGGGTTTAAAATAATTTAAATGTAATTTTTTGTATCTGTATATATATCTGATCACCCTCACACTTTGTATTAGATCATGAGAGGTACAGTACATTGCCATATATGACAATGACGAGGTTAATAAAATCTCATAAATGGCATCAAAACCAATAAACCTTTTGGTTTTCTGTTTTATTTTATCAATCCTTTGGAACAATTACCCAATTCTTTGGACTCCACTATTATAACCTCCGGCTGTGTTTATAGATAAAAACTCATCAAAACAAAAAACAAATTGAGGGGTGTAGCCAGTTTGTTGCATGTGGGATGACCCCTGAAACAAATTGGGGATAATATTGTTAAAACCGTGATGCTTCCCCCTATGACATGAATCAACTCACAGAATGTCTTGGTAATTAATTTAATTAACACAACAATGAAACTAGTTTAGAACTCCAAATCTGTAGTCCAGGGTTTGACATATATAGGTCTTTCAATCTATGCAAGTTTCGAGGCAATGTGTTACGTGTCCCTTGATCTTGAACAACCAAATTTCTGCGCTTATACCCTTTAAAAAGAAATGAAATCTTTATCCTCAGTATCAAGTAATCAATAGACGAAGAGGCTTTTTCATGATTGGTCTACTGACAACATTGATTTGTCTGAGAAAATTTTTGAATTTGCCTATATATACTTGAAGATATATGCCCATGTTAAACTCCAATGCAAAACTTAACTTTCACCAAAAATATAATCACCATCACTTCATTTAGTGTGTATGCACTCATGATACACACATGGTGTTGGTCTTGCACTGCAATCTCCAATTTATGATAGAGCAACATGCACTTTGTACACACAAACCTACTTGTTTTCCATATTAAACCCTTCTGCCATTTGCCCCGCACAATGTGATTGATTACACATTGGCAATATGTACACGTTGGAGGGGGACCATGCACTATACTGAACTGAAAGATTATGTCAGAAATGCTAAATAAGGCAAGATAGAGAAATTAATGCAGACTGGTTTATATGTGGGAAGAGAGTATGTGCTGTAAACTATGTGCTTTATTTACATAGACTCTCGCCACCCTCCCCAATGAAATTGGTAAATGGTCGATGACCCACATCACAAGTCATGTTTCCTATGAAATGAGATGAACAGTCTAGCAGATTTGTAGCATACTCGGGGTGCACTTTGTAAACCATTAAAGGTGGGGTTGTAAGTAGCAAAACCTACCAAAAAGTCAGATTTTCAATTGGCTCAGTTGAAAACTTTGGAAACTGAATGAAACACATCCCTGTTCAATGAGAATGTTTGCTATTGAACATGTTCATTAATTTAGGAATCTGTGGGATTTCGGTGTCACCGGAAACTCATATGAATTCGCTACTTGCAACCCCATCTTCATGGGTCTGACACCTTTCTATCAGATGATGTATATACCTAGAAATACGCTGACCAGTCTAGCAGATTTGTAGCATATGCGCGAGGCACAGTTTGTAATTCTATAAGGGTCTGACACCTTCCTTGCATGCTATCAGACGGTGTACATAGATCATAAGCATATATGTGAGTTGTCCTTTATAGAATAGCAAAATTGACGTTCTCATTTTATAAAGGGCTGTAGACTCAACCCCAAAAACAAATTTCACCTCCCTCCCCCAACGAAATTTGTTATGGTATGTATGGTCGATGCCCCCACATGCCAACCCACGTTTCCTATTAAATGAGATGACCAAACTAGCAGATTTCTAGCATATATTTGGGGCGCATTTTGTAAACCGTTATTAAGGATCTTGCACATTCCCATCAGACAATGTACATATTGCAGGAGGCAGTATGGGATACACATCTCAGTCACCATGTTTTATAATCAGGTAATCCTCGCATTACAAAATGTATTCTGACTAAGCGTTGAGCCACTGAAACCGTAACCTAACAATATGCTTCCTGACACAATCATGTTTTAACAGGTAATTGACGAGGCTCGGGCCATTAGTTTTTAATTCTGTAAGGAATGGGTGTTATGCTCCAGGGTCTTTCGATTAATAGGTCCATCAATCAACAACAATTTCCTGAAGCAGACAATGTGGAATTCATTGATACACAGAATGTAACAAATTTAGAGATCTATATATAGTTTAGCCAGGATTCCCTTCAGCTTGGCTAGGCAATATGAGACTTGTTTAAATGTTCTCTAACAAATAGTTACATTAGCATACAGCTCACCCAAATTTCAACCGTTCATCATTTTTGTTTCATAATTTATAATGTACAGTGTATTTCATAAAGAACCATTGTATGGCAAACAATGCATATTTAAAGGAATTTCAATATTCTTGGGATGGGCAAATCTATTTCTATCTATAAAAATAAGTAGAGTAGTATAGTAACTATAACCTCACTTGTTTAATTTTTTAAATTTAACTTGAATAATAAGTTACATTGTAGTCTTGAGTAAAATTTTCTTTTGGCTTTGAACTTTATCTCTCTTTTTTTTCAAATTGATTCATATTGTTGTCTGAATATATAATATTGTAGTGCAGGTTATATTGTGAATATATAGTTGCATAGAAGACTAGAAGTCCAGTTAATGTTATAAGATGCAGATGTTGTGCTTTGACTTTCTCTACTCCAACGTATGAAATTTGCTCCTGGTTCCACCAAAATGGTGCACGTTTCATTCACTAGAATTACCCTCGGTCACTACGCTACTATATGCTTGATTAAATGAGCCAGTTAATCGTTTGTTAAAAGTAAGAATCGGGAGGAAGGGTAATTCAGTTTTGATTTCCATTTGTAATGCGTGGGCGTAAGTGACATGGTTCCTGATTGTTAAATTTCTTACAGAACATGACGTATCCTACCATATACAGCCATTTTTAGTGTGTAATTTTCTCCAAATACTGAAATAAAAATCACAAACTATTTGTAGTGGCTGAAAATGATGTGGCCATTCCCTCCTGTACTAGAATCTATCAAATGCTATATCACAGTATGCTGAAAAAAAATGTCCAGTTATATGCTCAAGGTAAGTTTGTAAGTGCACGGTATAATTTTGTCTAGATGTTAATTAAGGCATGACATAACAAAACATTATTCACATATCTGTCAATCAGTGTTGCTACCATTAGAATTCCACCAACCAAATCTTACCTTCTTTTTGGTTTACTCCTCAGATCTTGCTTCACTTCCTCTACCTCCCTATCCATGGTAATGGTATCTCCCAACTTCCAGGGGTTGAACTTAGTGGTGAGGGTTATGCAGCATGACCCAGCGTAGGAAATGTCCAGGTACACCCAGATTCCACGGCTGTCGATGGTCGGGGGAGAGGCTCTCTTGATGATCGGAGCATTGGTACCTAGGTCAGTGTCCGTGATGAGCAACCCTTCAATGAATTGTGGTATCTGGATGGGAGGGGGCACAAAAAGAAAACAAAAGAGGTTATGTGATTCCTGGTTTCTAAAATTTGAATAAATTGTGTACACACACATGCTGTACAGGTACTGTATGAGCACTAATACTTGACTGCACATATGATACAGTACTGTACTACTGTACATGTACAGCACATGTACAGTACTGTTGCTACAGTATCAGTATCTGCCACAAAAACAGTACTTACCATACAAAGGGCGATTAATATAAAGTAACTAAACCTTATTTTTAGGAAGGTATTACATAAAGGATATTTTTGCAGGAGTCTTTTGGAGGTTGTAAAATGAAGAACGATGATTCCAGATGAAATCAAAATAGTTGGAATTTGTAAAAAAAAAAATTGTATTTTTTTTTTGGAGGGGCCAAAATGACACTGCCTATATACAAACACAGGAGGGAGAGATAAGATTAAGGGAGCCAGGGATATGCAAATAAGGTTGAGGTATGGAGTACATGCAATAAATACCATAATTTTCTAATAGCAAAGAGGAAGGAATCCCCCAATGGTGAAAGTTCCACCATCACAAAAACGTTTTTAATTTGTTGAGTTTTAAGCATAACTTGATGGGTGTAAATTTCAAATTATCGTTAAAAGTGGCTATGCGAAATTTGATGGCATTTTTCTCCTCGACAGACACCATGGTCCATACCAATTCCAGAGTGCTGAGAGTGCTTTCCAATAAACTTTAGATTCAATGGTATAATATATAACATGCAGGTATGGTGACCATATATATACCATCTTAAACATTAACAAGAAAAACCAGAGTTTTTGTGATCCCTGGCGTTGTTAAAATGACCATCAATATGTTTTACCTAATATGTTTAA
>JAODFY010139315.1:0-11200 GCA_027580055.1 Paracaudina chilensis | reverse complement strand
TCTATATGTGTACTAAATTATTCATATGTAACTGACAAGGTGCCTATTGTGTATACTGGATATGTAGGGAATAATATGTCTTTACCCTTCATTTTTTGCAGTTTGGTGGCAAAACACTCGTCTAAATCTATACACTGGTCAATGGAATGTGAGTTTCTGCCACATGTATTAGATCATTATGTTGTTATGTTTTTGCAGTCAATCGTAATATAAAACATACCCCATGAAGACTTCACCTCTTTCCACTTTCCACAATGTCACCAATATCACTTGGGGCACATTTTGGGGTGCGGATGTGCCCAGGCCGGAGCACCCCACTCCATTGACTCTCTTTAAATTATCAATTTTCCTTTTGAAAAAAAAACACTCTTTGTTCTACCAAAGGGGATATGCATCCACAAAATTCATAGGCCCATGCCAACTGACCGCCATCTGATCTGGCCTGTTTGCACGTAATATTTATACACGGATATTGTTTTTTGGGGGTCAATGACCAGCCATAGCCTGGCTATATATCTCCTTCATTTGATGTAGACATCCCACCTAATTCCAGCTCTCCATTTCACCTCCTATTACAACATTCCACAGAATTCCACATACACCTCTTTATCCTTCCCATCTCCTGCATCCATTCTACCTCTCACATTACACCCCACCTCAAATCCAACGCCCATCCAATCATCATGCAGCATGTTTCACTATCCCCATATTCACCATATTCACCATATTCACCATATCACTACGTACCACCATCACCATTCCACATACACCTGAACCACACCTCCCTCCCAGAGGCGCCGGACTTTTTTTAAGTGGCGGGGGCAGTCCTTTACAAAGGGCACTTTTGTACACTGGCACAGTGGCACCCGAGATTTAGTCAAGTCAACTCTCTAAGCGGATAGCCACCATCGTGTAGTGCGCTAGACTACCGGAAAATGGCACTTCCCAGGCCTTGTAGGCTCAGTCAGTTGTAAATATGTTTTACAAATTTACACGCAAAAAGGGTAAATTAGAAATATTTTAGACACAGTGCTACAAGGTTCCCTATCACATGCTGAGAGCGGCTGGAATCTACAAGATCTGAGCGTAGCGCCACCATCGGTTGGCGTGTAGCGTAGCCAAGAGATTTTTGGCCAAAATGCCTCCGAGATTACCGGGAAATGGCATTTCCTAGGCCCTGTATAGGCCTAAGTCAGTTGTATGTTTTACAAATTTACACCCAAAAAGGGTATATAGAAATATTCGCCAGCCAGCAAGTATAAAATCGGCTAACGCACGGCTGGGCGAATCAAACCAATATTATTCAAAAGTATTCCAATAAAGGGGTCTGATGATATGCGTTCAACACAAAAATGTAGGTGGCTAAAGTAACATTTGCAAGATGGTCGGATATTTCCAAATTACTTCAAATTAGTCAAAGACTCATGATTGCCCTAAGTGTAACCTGGTGATCATTCTACAGGAACGAAAAGGGCACATTGCTGCCACCGCTGTTGTTAAATAACATCAGGAAGTCAACCCACTAAGAATAAAGTTTAATTTTTATCTTACTTTAATCTCCTATGCAATCAATGTTCGTGTTCAGTGACACTTGTCAACACCTAGCACACTTGCCAAAAAAAAACAAAAAAAAACAGCTGTAGCATTCCGGACCTTCATTGGTATAATTAAGTTTGCTGACGATGATCATAGCGAATAAAGAGTCAATAGCAAATAACGTGCATAGGCAGTAAAACTTTGTACAGATTTTAAGCTTTTGACCTCTGTTGACCTCAAACCACCTTGTAACTGCACGAAACAAAAATGATTATAGGTTGATTATTATTTCCAATGAAAACTTAAACATTATAAATTTAAAAAAAGACACTCTCAATAACCTACTTTAACATTAAATAATAAATCAAATTCCTAATCAAGTTGTAGTCGTTTTCCATTATAACGCTGCAATGTTTCACTTGTGATGTGTCGCTATACCCAATTTTACTTCACCCAAAGAGGACATATTAAGTTGATATTTGTTATAGTTTATTTTCAACCAAAGCTTCATCGTTATTTATTCGTCATCACCATGTCAAAAATGTATATTTGAACTTTTTTATCGATATTTTGTTGTATTTAATAATGAATTTGTATTTATTCAGATTATAGAGAACGAAGAACACGACATAGATTACCCTAAGTTGGCAAGTATAAGTTATTAACATTCGTAGGCCTGCTAATTTCTAAATGTTTCAAATGGGACACAAAATACATTTTCGGTAATTTAGTTATAAATATTGTTTACTTTGAAATAATTAGGGGTTAATCAACGGTCAAAGTGGGTTTATCTATATGATAATTCACGATTCGTGGTTAATGCTAAGCTGGATGCACTCCCGTTCATTCATATACCTTATGATTTTTGTTATTAAAAAGGAAAAATAATACAATTTTTGTTTAGCAGATTTGATAAATATGTTACCCCGTAGAATTAGTTTATTAACTACCAAAACAACAATGCACATGTGCAAAATAAAAAATAACACCCCAACGATCACAAATATTCACAACAATTTTACGGCTATCAGTAAGAAAAATGCATCAAACATGGAATTGGAAGCAATTGGAAAGATTATGGATTAAGACGAACACAAATAATAACATGGACAGATAACCAACACCATTCGTACTTCCTCAGCAAACGCGTAGCTAGGAACATAATGGACAACAATCGGACTGCTAGGAACAGAATGAAATCCTACATTATGCACTGCACTAGCAATACAATGTTCATGTAGTCAGTTTAGAAGTACTAGCTAACGTTAGGCCTAGCTAGTTGAGATTTTTTTGTCTAGATCGATTATTTCGTTTTGAGGAAAACATTCATCAGGCCTTCGAACGCTTGGGGAACATTTTCCTAGGGCATATCCTAGTTGTGTTTGATGATTTAACGTTATCAAGCCTACAGTAGTTTAGGCTAGCCTAACACTAACAACCACGCTAATGTTATACCTAACGTTAAGCTAAGTCCGTGAAATTAACGTTAATTATTGTGTGTGTGCGTTTTTCAGCTAAAAGGGCTTTCGTGTTTCTTGCTAGACCTAAGAGCTACTACTATATTGGGGCGGAGATTGGGTTTAGGGGTATACCTAACGTTAGTCCCAACATTAGGATACACTGTAGGTAATGTAACGGTGTCAAATTTTCGCAATTTTGTGTTAGCCGATCTATAGGCTTGTATTCATACACCGGTGATTGACCGTGCATTATCCATTTAAACCGTTTAGTTATCATCGATTAACCCACGGTCAGCTGACTATAATTTAATGGACCAATCAGATTGTAGAATTGTAACTAGGTATGAATGAATATTCATTAAACCTTGTTTTGTTTTCTTAAAAGTCGATCATATTCGCCGTCCTCGGTTCCTGGATAAAATTTCTACTCAGTAAAAACATAATCTATTCGTATTTACACACAATCACCCTCTTTAAAATTTTGTGAAATCGGTAAAATGGAAATGGTCTACATTACAACTTGACAGTGAGTGATATATAAGATATTTTGCTGTCCCACTGTTATAGCCAGCACTGTGAGTAGTGGAAAGTCAAGTGAGGGAAGCCCCGTTGTAAGATATATAATCACATGATCATTTCGCCAAAAGTAGTGCGTATTTCCCTTCCCCATGAAAACATTTTCTCTGGCCTGGATATTTTATATGTGACAGCAATACCGTTGTGTATCTGATCACGTGTTCCCTGTATCTTATCATTCAATATTTCCCAAACGTAAACTTCGTTCGGGATGCGCTTCAATAACCACAAAAGCACTATACGTCTCTATATATCCGGTTTCCCTGTTGCTATAAACCAGTGGTTCTTAACCTGTTTCGTCCCATTCACCCTTTCCAATCAGCCACCCTATGTATCCCCCCTCCTAAAATATATCAAAGTGGTTTTCTCCATAGTTTACATTCACCGCAAAGAGAATGCCTGTGGACAATGACAAAACAAGAAACAAATCCGTGGCTAAGCAAAGCTAACACCAGTCTACCTATGAATGGCAACCACCATCATCACATCAGTAGGATTTTTGGCATTGTTTTTGCATCACAAGCCTATCGATATCAGGGGTGTGGAAGACGGGGCACATCTCAGATCTGGCTCCTCGACGAGCCTGTTCCGAAACTTGAACTTTACATGAACGAGTTCAGAAAATCCTGCTTCGCACAGATACGTTGAAGAAAACTGAACCAAGATGATCAAAGCGTTCTTGGCCAGTCGCGGATATGAGGTTTGAATCGATATAAAAAAAACTCCACGAACTGATCTCTCGACGCAAAATCGAGTTTTTGAGTTCCACAAGCTCTTCTTGAAGTGACTAAATGTTATTTAGTATAGGCTACAAATTACCTAACAATGGTTAATTTAAAAAAAAAAACTTTAAAACAAACGTTGATGTTGCTCGGTAGCCTATATGTAACGCACATATGTTCATGTGCATCATTCAACTGCAGTGAATTAATTACTCAAATAAATAGACCTACACTTACGTTTTCATTAATTTTGAACTTTACCTAAATCTGTTTCTCAATCGACAAACTCAGACAATTCGCATAAGACAGCAACTAAATGAATTACACTCGAAGTCTCGACCTCAAAGTGTCTTACGCAAATATGTGGGGAAATGAATAACTAGAACCCCTTTAGGA
Source organism: Paracaudina chilensis (assembly GCA_027580055.1). Taxonomy (NCBI): domain Eukaryota; kingdom Metazoa; phylum Echinodermata; class Holothuroidea; order Molpadida; family Caudinidae; genus Paracaudina; species Paracaudina chilensis. Next base: position 6,510 of record JAODFY010139315.1, on the reverse strand, counting down.
CCGCTATATGGCCATTACCTGGTAATAACTTGACGACACTGAAAGAACATGCCCAATATTCCTGGAAAACAGAACCTAACCTGTTTTCCTAAAGTACCCTAACTTTAATTTGGAGACAATTTTCCAATATATAATCCTTTACTTTTCCATAAAGCGGTCCTAAATGGGTTCTAGTTAACCCACATATGTGAGTACACTAAAATGGGTCTGGTACCGTTATCGTATTACGGTTCAGTACGTATATTCACCACAGTGTCAGATCGTCGGACTCGGGAGTAATCTTACAGAACTGGAATAATTAAAAAAAAATACTGGATAGGATCTACGATCAATAATTTCCCCCCTGAGATACCCAAAATTACCCCCAGGGGGTAAATACCCCCGGTTAAGAACCACTGCTATAAACACTTTCATCTCCAACACCACGGGCTGAATAACCTTCATTTCTGCATAATTTGCGGAAACGTGACCATCCGTAAGAAAAAGAATGCTCACAGAAACGGAAGTAATTCTAAAAGTTGGCTCACACAAATGAATGGGGCTTGAACAAAGACCCCGGCTTTCTATTGAACCTTCAGTTTTTAGGCAGTAAATGTTAAACACCATTGGGTTTGCTTGACGAAGGTCCAACAAATTGTAACCTACTTACTTTTCTTTAACATGTTGGATCCAAAGGCATTAACTTTTTGTTGTCATTTGTTCCAGCAATTACGATTTCCAAAAGCTTCGGAACAAATCTCGGATTTCTTTGTAATCAGGTTGTAACGGACTGAGCTCCGTAAGTTTTGGCTTGAGCCAATACTCCTGATATTTATTATATCTCCTTTAAGTTATTCATGATTTAATATGTGTGCTATGTATCCCTTTAATGGGTATGGCTGCAATGCTGTATTGTTGCGAGCGGAAAGGTTGTTTCGGCCTACCGGATGTTTGTAGCAGCAAAGTTCCGGTCGGTATCCTTTGAGGACCGGATGCCGCGCACGTGCGAGACGATGTACGCTAAAGATAGATTGGTATCAAGGTAGAACGTTTGAATTCGTTGCTTGGGTCACACGGTGTGCAGAGGTGCTTCAAAATCGTATGTTGCTAGATAGGGCCTACGAACTGTAAAACCGTCCACGAAATAGTATTTTTCATAAGTATATTACTCGACAGTGTGTTTTATTTTTGGACCGTTGGAGAAGTCCGTGTGTGTGTTCTTTATCGGTCAAACATCATGTGTCATTTTAACGAGATATCCGTAAGTAATTACGAGTAATTACGAACGTCATATATAATATTTGTGTTAACAAAGCACTCCGTCAGATTATCATTAGCCTAAGCGATAAGGCCCATATTATTTTATTTAGCGTTTAAATCGTATACGAATTATTCATACGATGGATCGCGTATAATCAACTGTGTGATACATTGTAACATAAGCTGCATAAAGATTGTGGCTATCTAATATTAGAAAAGCAAAGAAAAGTAAGCCCAAATTATTACCCCATGGGTACAGACGTTAAACAGCGATAGCTAGGGTCCTGCCCGTCTTAGACTAAAACTACTATCAGGCAGCTAGTCCATGTGCTGAAATCCCGTTTAATTGACATGCACGTGCGACAGGTATAGAGTAAAGAAGTTCCGCAGTCGATCGCTGGACGCATTTTAGAACTTGCGTTGGATCAGTTGCTGAACTGCGTTGAGTTGCGTTAGTTGCGTTGCTGAAGTTGTGTTGCGTAAGTTGCGTTGCTGAACTTACGTTGCTGAACTTGCGTTGCGTTTGTTGCGTTGCTGAGTTGGTTACGCACCTGGAACTTGTGCTTCGTTGGTTACGCAGGTAGACCTCTGCTGAGTTGTTTACGCACCTGGAACATGCGATGTCTTGGTTACGCAGTAGCCTCTTTACACATTTACAACACTGATGATGGTTACGCAACCGTTTTGATTAAGTTCTGAGAAGTTTAATGTACATCGTGTATATTATTCCACTGTTTATCCCTGTACCAAAGTGATTAGCATCGATTTTAAGATAGATAACGACGAATTATATACAAAGATCAAGATTCTCTCTCTCTCTCTCCTGTCATATTTTGAGTCATCCTTCTTAGCTACTTTCGTATTCGCGCACGGGCGAAGTGACGTTACAAGGTGTTATCCACCAAATATCACTAAACGCGCCAGTGAGAGTATGATCCACGTTAGTCGTAAAGACCCAGACGGCCACGAACCCGTCTCGACGCATTCCCCCTATTCCTCCCGTTTCACCCGTCAATCCACCCCACCAGTCGTATTATTTTTCAGCATTAAAATACCTTGATGGCTGACCCGACCATAAGACAGGAACTCCAACATCTCTACCATGACCACCTTGTCCGTGCCGCCCATCACCACTGTTCAGACGATGAGAACCCATGTACATATCATTGTGACCGTCGTCGTTGTAACACGTAAATAAGTCACTGAGGATTGATCACTACGAATCTATGGCCCTTTAAATGCCTATCAAATAAACAATCACTTCAACAATCACATTATCTATTTCTTTTCTTTTCCTAGGTTAATAGTATTCAAGAGAAGTATAGGTAAAACTTTGTTCATTGTATATACATATCTATTCATATTATTAATGTTCGTTTAAGTTTATACGACAAAAATTGAAATGCAATAAATAGTCAGATGAGTCTTTCATTCATTGAAACAATGTCATGACCAAATCCATATGCTTGGTTAAATTATATTGAAAGTTCATTAAATGGTTAACAGTTATACATTACTAACATCGTTATATTTTTTTATAGGACTAATAAATGGAAGCTGTCTAGATCTGTTGACGATGCACAGTGAAGCAATACTTCTTCTTCTGCTGACCGTTGGAGTATTATTAAACAAATCCATAACACTGGGACAGCGTTAAAATTTAAGGAAATATTTTTCTCGTCAATGCGGTGGCTCTTTGCTAGTTTTGATTATAACACAAGGAGTTTAGATGTGCAAAAGAAGGTTTTGCGCAACTCAAGAACAGTTCCGGTCATGCGTCTTTTATGACACGCATTAATGATTTGTAATAATATCGCATCAGATTTGGATGCTTCTTGGATATCATGGAGAGTCATGGATCAAGGTCAGGATGTCGCGAACTGTAATCTGCTGGGTTTCTTTGCCTGGTTTGTACTGCAGCTTAAGTCATGCTCATGTAGGCCAAAATTCCAGTGTTCTGGACATGAGTGTGGGTTTGGGTTGTTGAGGATTGTTTCAAGCGGTTTGTGGTCCGAAATAATATTGAATATGGCCACATGTAAATACAACTGAAAATGTCCCTAAACAACTGCTAGTGCTTCTCTGTTCGAGAATAGCAATGTTCGACAGGCGTTGTAGGACTTGCGTATGCAATGACGTGTGCTTGCTCATGCTAATTGTTCTGCTGTATTAAAATAGATCTTAGACTTGCATCTACGACGATTGTAGTTGTTTTGAATTGGTCAAAATATGACATTACCGTATCATTTGTCAGGTTAGATTTCAGCGATTCAAAGGCGTCTTGATGCTCCTGTTCCGATTAAAATGTGCTTTTTTGATTATGTAATTTTTCTCAATGGTTTTCAGTTCCACATTTGTACGACATGTATCGAATGGTTTGGGGTTGCACCACTGGTTGGATTTAATCATCGACGTGTAGGTGGACTTTATAGTCTTTCAGTTTGCCAATGCCCGAAAATAAGTGTGAGTGGAGAATTTCGCATGTTCTGGTAAGTCAATGATATTGACTATAGCACCTTTGTCCAATATCGTGGTCAATGTACGTGGTGTCCGCTCTTAGGATGCTTGGAAATGTACGGTTCTCATGTACGCTATACACATATTTATCACTAGTGGTGTCCACCTGATTGACTTTCTCTGTATCCTGTGATGTACCAGGTCGACGTGTTTGTCTGCGATTTCGCGGATTTGACGATGCACTTTGTTTGTTGGAGAAACGTCATTGTTCCTTTATTGTTAGCTGGGCATCCATATATCTACCACTAGGGTTCGGATGTGTTTCACCACAAATTAACATAAGTAACAGTGTTCTTCTGAAGAGTGAAGTCGGGAATCGGACTCGATGACCCTCATTATGTTTAAAGAATATGACGTCACATAATTTTGAATTTGCCGCGAAACGTTAAAACACTTTATTTACGTGCAGTGCCAATCTCCTTCAATTTCTTGATTATGATACGAGAAAATACTCTCAGCCTTCATTAATCAAGACCATTTATTCGTGATACAACATATACATTCCAAATAATTATAGAGATAACTTACGGAATCTTACAAACTTTTCCAACTGCCAGACACTTGTATTTTCATTATTGGCGAACATGTACGAATCACACGAATTTGGACATATGAGGACATCTGATGAAAAAAAAAACCTGATATGACCGGAACACATAACTTGTAATTATAATTAAATGACCAAACCACACGATTTTTAAAATGGCTAGTTCTTTATGTTTAATCGAGAATTTTGAGACATGAAACCCAATTCAAAATGGCGATGCTTATTAGAATGTTGCCAAATACTGCATCGCTTTCCGGCTAAATATTAGCTAAGTTACGGTCCAAAATACGCAAAACAGTGCCCAAAGTTACCTTATTATAAATATGCTAGATGTTCGATATGCTAAATGTGCTTGAAGAAGGTTTACCAATTATTTTGTTTTATTTTGGTAATATGAATAGTAACGTTGAAAATGATATACACAGTTGCATGTTTATTTTTTGGTTGAAAGAGTGATGGTAATTTTGGTAAAGTAGGCCTATTTGATACAGGATGGATCTATATTGTTTGAATATACTGATGCTTTATGAAAAAGCGGGGCAATACAGGACATATGCCTATGCATATCATTTGCTTCTGATCACTATACACATATCTGCATCGCTTTCCGGCTAAATATTAGCTAAGTAACGGTCCAAATACGCAAACAGTGCCCAAACTTATTATAAATCTGCTAGATGTTCGATATGCTAAATGTGCTTGAAGAAGGTTTACCAATTATTTTGTGCATATCTGACAGATTTTATTTTTGGTTCTAATTTCAAACCATTTGCAGATGCATCTCTACAATCCTCCATGACAAACAAACATAGATACAGGAGGTAGACTGTCATCTTAATAATAAATACATAAAGATATGTTTGTCTAAAACAGGTGTCTGAAATGAGCAGTCACCACTAGGAGAGGCAAGTCGGTTTACTAGGATGGTTCCATAATCTATACAATGGCACCAGTCTGACATTTCTATCTAAATAATGATATATACAATGGTTTATTTTGGGTCAAAATTAAAACAAAATCCAGTAAATTAGTAGCAAACTATTGTATGGCACATATATTGTAGACTGAAATCCAATATGGTTTCCAAGAGCCCAGGATACAAGTTGATAAAATTGTATATATAATAAAATTAATAATAAATATAACTTGTGGATGAAATTTTTATTTTGTCTTAATTTTTTATAATACTTACTTATTAAGTCCATATCACATAACTTCAAGACTACAATACCATTGTAAAATTTGCATAATAAGTGGAGAATTCGAGAAAATAGTACTGGTAATAAGTGAAAAAGCAATTAACTATGCCAAATCAATCAGATTTTTTAAACTAGATACTCACCACTGTGGGAAATGTAGCTACCCAGGTTATGGCTCATGAAACAATGAAAATATGTATCGTCCCCACGTAAATTCGACAATGCTGTGATAAGATATGAAATTGTACCATAATTTTGGTTAATTTAATGCATGGAATTTAATTTAAGCACTAATTTTAAGTACATCAGAGGGCCGGGTCCACATATTTTCAGATCACAAAACACATATAAAGTAGGCAAACACTTTTCTGTTGTTTAGGAAACCCCAAGTTTAATAAAATGCCAGCAATGCCAGCTATACCTACCCAAGAATGCTTGGATATGTGCCAATAGGCGTTGGAGCATAGAATCAGTGTTTAGGCCTACATACAACATTAAAGTATCAGTTCAAATTATCCAAGATTGCACGCATGATATGAAAGACCCATTTCAATGTGACAATGCTTTATGAAGAGGCATATAAATGCTTTGAGCATAAGAACAGCAGTTGTGACAAGCAACAGCCTTCAAAAATCTTGTAGTCACCTGACTATAAAGTGTGCTAGAAAACGGCTAGAATTCTCTGGGCTTCACCCAATCACAAATTTCAATTAAAAGTCTTAAGTCTTGTTTAAAGTTGGTTTTGAAATGAAAATTAGAATTTCCATTTTGTAATACATGCCCATGAGCATGGTGTTTGTTTAAATTGGGCTGTGTATACTACATCTATTCATATAAATTGTTACATATCCTGGCGAAACTGGCTGCGCCGGTCACCACATGCAGCTAGCTAAATTATATAATGTTTTCTGCTGTAAAAAGTGATCTCCCATCACACCCAGGTAAGTTCATCTGTTCGTGACTTATATTCTTCAGGAGATCCCACATGAAGCCAGTTGTCTGAAGATC
>JAODFY010139204.1:0-11201 GCA_027580055.1 Paracaudina chilensis | reverse complement strand
CGAAATTACTCCCCATGCCAAACCTGGTACCCCACTACCACAGTTTTCTAGCAAAAACTGAGGTTCACTTTTATTACTCCCCACTTGTTGTCTAGCACCTCTGCCACATTGTTTACCAAAGCTTTCCTAAATCAACAAAGCTGCCATTGTTTGCTGACCATGCACCATCAATTAAGGCCTGGCATTGCAGTGGCCAAACTAGGGAATTGGCTGGCTTTAATCCCCTGGAGTAAACTTTACCTGTCAAGGAGTGATAAACATTAATTGAAAAGGTCGTCTGGACAACTTTTCAGTTGGACAACTTTTCAGATGGGCAGAGATTTCCTCATGCAAATTTTGTAGAAAAGGGTGAAAATTCTAATAGTAATTCTTATAAATGATACTGAAATAAATTTTTCGAAGGTGCCCGTTAGATGCACAGTGGAAAATAACGATGGATACACACAATATCGCGAATGATGATACAAGACTTAATAATATATTTGTTATAGGCCTAGGGCCTAGGCCTATTCTGTCAGTCTGGGGTGTCACATACCATCATAATAGTTGCCAGCATATTATTAGTTTGAAAACCATGTTGGTTATATAAATTAGCAACTGTTACAAAAAAATATTCATTTATTATTTTAAAATAAATGAGAAATGTCCTGTTTCATATTCATTTTGGAAGAAAAACAGTTGCTGAGTTTTCTTAAATATAATTCCAACACGTTGCTACGGTGATATAGAACGTTAGGCTAGGCTGCGCAGCCGACGGGTTTATGACCCGTGCTGCCAACCATAGACGGGCACCTTAATAGGCTAGCCTCGTCGCTCGCTGAACGCTACGGTACATTACGTTCGTTCGTATGAAGCATTTACAATACACGTAATATACTGTAGCGGTCAGTTACTAGCCTAGCTAACTGCAGTTGTAGCCTATACAATGATTAAATGAAGTTTTCTTATGTGAAAAAATCGTGTAAAAATATTAACTTGACGCAAGAGGAGGTTCTTCCTTAGATCTGGTTTTCATAGCTGAATGAAACACTCTGACAAAAAATGCTGCCTAGACTTTGGCAGTTTGCGCACTGGTTGATGTACAGTATAGGGTCAGATTAATGAGGGAAAATCCCTAACAGTTAGCTCAAGTGAGGGCGTAGAACATTTTCTTTTTTTATCAACATTGCATATTTAATATTTACAGTCAGACAGACGACTAGCTCACAAGTAGTTCTGACATTAGTAAAACGTTACTGTAGTAGTAATACTATGCCTAACGTTAGGTCTAAATTATTTGGCAACGTTGTATTGCATTTATAAAAAAAAAAAATATGAGCAACCACGTCCTAAGAGATGATGTGTCGAGTAATGGACATGGAGAGATTACTCAAGGTAACACTTTAGGGCATAAGCTAGGCCTAACAATCATAGGCCTACCGTTAATCTACTACTACTAGGCTAACTGTAGGCCTAGCCTAGGCCTAACTGTTGTTAGTGTTAGTAAAATTAACATACCGGATACCGCTCTAGCCTAGGCCTAGGTCCTAGCCCTGAATACATGTCCTAGCCTAGGCCTATACTTAGTATAGGCCTAGGCCTAAACTATAAAATGAATGAACACTTGAAATGTCAGATATAGACCTGGGGACATCACACAAGACCGAAGATTAAGGAAAGGTCCACGAGACCGAAATTAAGAAAAGGTCTGTGAGACCGAAATAAAAAAAAGTTTGCAAGACCGAAAATAAGAACAGGTCCGCGAGACCAAAATTAAGAAAAGGTCTGCGAGTGCGAGACCGAAATAAAAAGGTTTGCAAGACCTAAAATAAGTATAAAGTCGCGACACAGAAATTAAGTAAAGGTCTGCGAGAACGAAAATAAGAAAAGGACAGTGAGACCGAAAATAAGAAAAGGTCCGCAAGACTGAAGGTGACATTTCTGCAGTCCCTGGACCACAAAAGTGTAAGCTGAGGCACTCCGCTCAGATAAAGTACCATGCCTCCTCACTTCCAATGTACCATTATAGGCTTTAGTACTGCATCCACCGTCAGGCTGTCTTCAAATTCACACAACTGTTAGAAGGATATCCCCACGCTGTTTTCTAGTCCTCAGAAGTATCAATTCCACCATAAAAAATGCTACGCTCCATGCCAAGTAATGCAGGCGCTTTGCCACATAGTTTTTACAATGTGCATTGCCCCTGCAATATCACCCTAGGGTAGTGGGGGGGGGGGGAATTTCTACCATTTCTTATTCAAATAAGAGATTTTAATTAAAACTTACCTTTGTTAATAACTACCAGACCTGGTCTACCAAACATGGCAGGCATTTAATTATTTTATGAATTGCAAAGCATAACTAATATGTCACAAAAAAAATCTACTTTTGCACTAAATTTTGACCATGTGTTGGCCATTTTCGACCATGTTTGACCATGTTCAGGCTAAATTCGACCATATTGATTAGGCCAATTTTTAATATAACACAGCATGCAACAACTATGCCAAAATAACTATGAATAGCTATTTTTATGTTTATAATATTTTTTATTAGAGAGTATAAATTTTAAAATGTTTATTTTTCATACAAAAGTAGTTTAGCAGATTTTCTATGATTGCGTTTTGCCTGCACAAAATCATTTTTCTGCACTTTTCCCTGACAGATGTAAATGGCCCAGAAAACTACAGATGCTAGTATTGACCCCCATCATATTCATGTGCCCCTCCCCATAATAGTATAAGAGATAAACAAGAAATATATTTTGGCAGCCACAGACCAGTCTCTGACCTCACTCCCTCCACAGTTCGGTGTTGCTATAGTTAGTAGGCAGGCATAGGCAACCTGGCAAATTTGTACATATTTTGCAGAAGTATACAGAATAAATTAAATCACTCAGGCTGAACATTCTACTGTTTCATTTTTATTGCCTTATCCCAATTGAAATGTAAAACAATATTCCAGAAAATTACCATAGATAAATATGTAAAATCCAGTGAATACAGGGCTATAATAACAATATCCAATTAAACATTTAACAAATCTAAACATTGCAGAACAACAACTTGTGAATGTAAATCTAGTAATTAGCTTCAATCAATATTTATCTGAAATAAAGAACTTTTATTGGTAGATTATGAATAGTCCAAAAGTAATAGTTACTGCAGTACCTGTTTGCAATAGTAAAATGATATACATATATCTAAGATAAGAAGATAAAAAAAATCTAATATAAATTTAAAAGAATGAAAACCTGACTTAGTGAAATTGAAATGAACTTTTAATTGTTAATTGGAAAATAGTTGAATTTCATCAATTATTGCACATAAACTGAAACAAAGTATAAAATATAAAGTATTAAAATATGTAAAAAATATAAATGAACATATTGCACAAAATATACATAAAAATTGAAAACTTGAAGATGATGAAAATATGGAAGGATTCATTCAATTAAAAAAAATACATTTATAAGAATTATTCATTTAATTGAGATTGACATTGCAAAATTGAAAGAAATTGTGGATTGAATATTCATTAATTGAGTATTTTTAAATTCTTCAAAATAATACTTAAAATTCCATTTTTAGTTGTTTATTAATTGATTTTGACATTTTCAATTTCAATGTATTAACTAATGTAATAACTAATTCAACAACTCATTAACTTAAAAATTCCACCCAAAACAAGGATTTAAAGGCATAGTTCGCAAAACCATTCCATCTCATCTAATTCTTCCAGAGATATTTCATCAATGTTCATGATGTCTGTGCATTTCTTGTGGTACCACCTGGGGCACCCCTCACACCCGATCCAATTGGTGTCGTCTCCATTATAGGAACTTTTGCACATCTGTTTTATTCAATTTTATCATCTTCTTCACTTGTTGTTTTGTTGTTTGTTGTTTTCTAGAACAAAAATGTACTGCTAGAACATTAAAACACATGTGCAGCTTAAATCTGATCTGTTTTATTTGTTGACTAAATATTCAAATTCAAGTAGCAGTTGGAATTGGGGGAAAAAAATATCTTTAATATTTTTTATTTTCTTTTAAAATGAAAGATGTGGCAGACCTGAGAAAAAAAATTACAGAACTGGAGATTACACTGAGCAATGTCCTGCATGAGAAGACAACTCAAGAAGAGGATTTTGCCCAGAAGAGGGCAAAGTTCAAAGATATCTTCCTACAGAGGGAAGGTAAATACATTATTATTTACTGCTGGGTTTAGGAGCATTTCTCTTAAATTTAAATGATATTACTCGAGAGAGTACTTCAGGATCATTCTTGGCCAATTCTACAAATGAATTGGCTAGGTATTTTTTCTTAAATCTCAACTATTAGACCCCGCTGGTTCCAAAAGATCATGCACTTGGAGGCCAACATTCGGCCCCTTCCAAAAATCAAGGGCCATTTTTTTCAATTGCTAAGGAATTTCTCAAAATGCCAGCAAGAACGTGTGGGTCATTCATACTTAAAGAGGATTGTGTAAAAATGTGACCTGATGTGAGTTGATCATGATGATCCAATAACGATGCCATGATGACTATTTTCTTAAATAATGTTTTAGCATTATAATTTTTAAACAATTAAGGCATCAGCAGAAGGGGCATAATTTTTTCCCCAGGACAAATGAGGCCAATTTTCCTAGAGGTCAATAGAAAGAATGAATTTTTAAAGTTTTAGGAATTGAACAATTTGCATCAATGTTTATGAACATTTTACAAAATGGCCTCATTTGTCCAGGGAAAAAATTACATGGGCAGGCCGCATGTGTGAAACCAGGCCGCATGTGTGAAACAAAGACTGCATGTTTGCATGACTGCAGTTCTTACGTTTTGGAGAAAAAGTTACGGGATGTGCCGAGCCATGTGTCAGATGGGATGGGTTTGCATGATTTTCTTTTATTTTTGGCGTCTAAGTGCCAATTATATATTTATGAACATTTACCATTTTTCTGGTACCATTTCTCATATTACAAGCCCGTTTTCATGGTTTGGAAAAAAATAACACCAGAAAATCGCTTCTAACTAAAAAATGGAACAAGATATCTAATTTTCCGTCTATTAACTTTGCATAAAAAAGATTTCACAATCGATTCTACATGTAGCTGTCTAATTTCCAGAGTGACTTATTAAATATCGTCAGAGATACATGTACCATCAGCTGTACCCATTCTGCAAATTATTTTGTTTACATTGTCCTTACATAAATCCACGATTGGGCTTGGTCAATTTATTCGACCCTACAGTATTGAATTTGGCTGAGATTATTTATCTGCAGTCAAGAAGTGTGATTCAACTAGTTGTGAATCTAGTGCCATTGTTATAAATCAACTTCATTCTATTTTACTGCAATTAACCTAGTTAGGCACAGTACCTATATTAATCAATTATATAAACAATTATCAAACAAATCAGTTTAGACCCTGGTAAGCCTCGAAAATGACCTTCCATACCAAATCAGCCCTTGGGCCCTCACATTTGTAAACTAGCCCCTGGTCAATTCAAAGTGATCCCTGGTTTAACCAGAATGTCAATGAACATGGGGATACTTTTGATAGGAAGTGGACCCAGCATTTACTTCGCCACAACAAGCTTCCCTGCCTTAGCTCTAACTATAGGCATATTGTCTACCGCGCATGCGCGAATCTGATGAGGAAGAGGAACAGACTATTGAGGCCCCCCTCGAGGAGGAAGAAGAGGAGACCCCCATAAAGGGAGGGAAGCTGCCCAAAGAAATCGTTGAGAAAGCAGCGAACATTTTCTTCAAACATTTGGGGTTTCCACCCACGAAAACAACAAAGGCAGCCTCGGGTCATTTTAGTTCGATCCAGTACTCAGACGAAGAACAACAGGTTTTTATGCCAGTCGATGGCAAGTGTTTTGACTGCCTCGAATCGCTAGAGACAGGACATGAAATGGACAGCCTTTCCCAAAGCTCAGGAATCGGCCATAAAAGTAGAGGAGGCAGATTGGAACGCACTATTCCGAACACCCTCCGTGCCACAGGAGGATAGAAACAGAGCTAGAGTGACACAGGGCATCTCTACAGCCCTGTTTAAAGAACCGCTCTGCAAGCAGATCGAGGACGACCTGTGGGATGTGGACGTCGCCGCTAGGGAAGGCATGAAGTTCTTGGCGGTGTTTATGCTCATTCCAGAACTGTTAATGCGAGCGCCCCAACAGCTCCCAGAAGACCCACAGCAGGTCTCTCTACAGGAACTGAGGCAGCTCCTTCTCCAATTAGGCCCCTTCTAAGATGGCGAACAAGCGGGGGGGGGGGGCGCTATTGCAGTAAGTGCAGGGTTAAAGTTACCAGATTCGTGCATGCGCGGTAGACAATATGCCTATAGTTAGAGCTAAGGCAGGGAAGTTTGTTGCTTTTAAATATACAAACCAGGTTAGTTTTGAAATTCTCAAATGTTTTACACTTACCAGTGGAACCACAATCGGAAAAAAAAATTGGCAGGGGAAAAGTGAAATTCTGTTCGCTAACGAATCCAGGGCACATATTAAACGTTCATACTTGTTCCATTCATACTTAAATACCTACCTATGGTTAAGCCTGACAAAGTGTAACAACTGACACTAACAGCATAGGAGAGGATTTAATTCCAGTATATCAACTGAGCTTTTGGCAAGCAAGCATCTAAGGCACATGAGGGTTTAAACCCTGGCCTTTCATTCAAGCGGTCACTCAATCCACTACACCATGCTGGAAAATTATTGGATTCTCCATTAATAGGCCCACTTTATTCTACAAAAAATACATACTGTACATGATTGGAGCATCCTCTTCCCCCCAGGATGGCATTTACATCTTTCCCAAAAGGGCCCACTCAAAAAAAATCCTGGATTTTAATTCCTGAATATATTGTGGGCAATACCGTGGTTGCTTGTGTTACAGTTTAGGCATGTTTTTATCATTCTACAAGCTGTAGTTTTAATTCAAACTGTGCATTCATGCATGACAAGTTCATTCCTAATATTTTACCTTAAGAGGCCACATTTGGAAATCAAAATGGAAACCAAAGTCTTCACATCAACACATGAAAGCTATGAAATTAATATGTAAAATATGCTTGAATGGCTTTCCCTGGTTGAGCATGTACTAAAACTATAGCTATCAGAAAGAATAAATCAACTTGGTATATACAACAAGAGTCAATAATATCAATATCTCTCTTCTGTTGTAATGGTATTTGACACTTGGGATAATTTTGATGCATTCTGGGTAAAATAAATGTCTGTTGCCACCAGTGTTTCGGCTATGACGCGATTTTGATGCAATGGCTTGCTGGATTGATGCACTGATGTTCAGAGGGGAAAATAAAAAAAAGAGGGTTTCATTTGCTCCTGAAATTTATACAATGTGCACTACAAAAAATATATTTAATACATCAAACAAAAGGTATGGTTCTGCCTCATGTGGTGCCCGAGTTTCTAGAGCCCTAAGCCTACCTGGACCCCAGGATTAGCGCTCACATATGTGCGCCACGCGCACATGCATCACATTCAGAAGTGAGTCAAATATGCAAATATGGGGTATTTTGACTCAATTATTTCTTAGAAGAAACCCTGGTTGGCACATACCAACATCTTTTTAACCTTATTGAATAGAATGGCAACTTAAAAACAATGTATGCCAAATAAACCTGACAGCATATTATTAGCACTATCACTGACATTACCAGTTTAAAAAGTACTACTTTTGGTTTAAGCTTAAATTCCACCTTGTTTTAAAACTTAGATGAACTCTTAAAGGAAGCAATGACCACACGCGAAGGGAGGAATCGCCTAGAGGAGGAACTGCTGGGGTTGAAGGCAGCTGCTTCCGTTATTGAGAGCACCAAAGAAGAGGAGATAGAGCAGCTAAAACAGAAGTTTGCGGATGAGGCTGCCTCTTTTGAGAAAGTCATGGCAGGTAAAAAAAAAGACAATAGTAGTCCTGAAAGTTTGTATGGTCTCAGTCAGTAAATTGACATTTTTGACTTACCAATCCCACTTCTGACACCATGTTATAAAATTGTGGAAATTAAGATATAGATGCTGATATGATATTATAGCATGTTGCATTCACTTCAGGAGTATTTTGCTCCATTTATGGACAGTACAAAACAGAAATAACCTAACATGACCTTTATTACAAATTAAATAACACATTACTAATGACAATAAAATAAATTCCCAAATGCCAGCATCAACATTAGTCTTTTCATTGAAGATAAAATATCGGTGCTATGTGGGAAAAAATGGTATAAAGCCGGTTTTGGTGTCAAACTAAGCATAATTTTGTGTACAATAACATATCCAAAATCCGCAAAATCCTCTTTGGGGAATTTACATGGGAGGGGTTGGGGCATAGACATTAGAGTAGGGCATGTACTGTACATCATGACCAAATGTGTGTTTCATTAGTTTTAAAAGATTACTGAAAGCGATAGCAGCCACCTACAGACATGGGAATTGACTCATCTGATAGGAAACAGGATGAGCTTTCAAAAAAAAAAAATTTGGTGGTGGGGTTTGGGCATTTGAATAAAATGTTGAACTTCACAGTGTGACCCAAAACTGATAAAATCATGTCTTATCATTTTGTCCCATCCTTATCATTTCTAACATGAGTAGATATGTTATAGGAGAGTTGCTGAGCCCAAGAAGACTAAATATATAGGTAACATGACCTGAATATGTAAAAAATATCGGACAAAATTGGCTTATAATCATGCATTTCGTCCTGATATAGATTGCCCAACCGGCGTTCACGATCGACTATCAAACTGCAGATTGACTATTCAATCACAATTTATATATAGTCGATAAATAGTTGATCACTCACTCACGCAGATGGGCTGTGCGTGTGAATACTGTGTGCAGTTGAATATATGTTGAATATGTGTAGCTATCAGTTATATGGCTCCCTGTTTATATTTGAACTGGTTGATCTCGGCAGACTGGCAAATGTAAAGATATATATCTTTTCATTAAAAATCAGACTGTGTGAGCATTTTGTTTCGGTTTGCCTAATTAACTGGGTTGTTTTGTAGTATAATAGTTTCTTCGGCTTGTTTTGGCCTGTGTCCGACTTGTCACGTTAAATTACACAAAAAGGCTATAAGCTCCCCTGGTTTAAATTAAATGGGTAAACGGGTTAGTTGGTAACTTATACTATTAAGCGATATTATTAAATGACTTTCTGAAGGCCATACAATATGTCCGACTTTCAGGAAGACTCCAGTGTAGTTTGTAAGCAAGGCTTTGAAGAAGGTGAACAATCAGTTACTGTATCAAAAAAGGGCATATTGACCCTTATCAACTACAGTGAAAAATGTGGGTTGTCAGATCTAAACAGCTATTTATCTGAATGCATTAGCACACCACCTATAGGTATAGTGCTGGTACATACAAAGTGTCGTAGAGATTTTACAGACTCAAAAAGATTGCTTCGTAGGAATGTAGAAGTGCTTTGTGCCAAGAAATTGAGGTCTAGTTTGCCACGATTCAACTGGAAAGATGACTGCATGTTTTGTGGTAAATCTGCAGCAGTTGATACTCGTAATCCTGAGAGGACAGCGATATGCAGAGTGACAACCCTCCCATTCCGTGAAACGCTTGTAGAGTGTTGTGTTAAGAGAGGAGACTCATGGGCAGCTGAAGTTCAAAATCGTCTCCATGGTAGTATTGACTTAGTCGCAGCTGAAGCCATCTATCATGTCAACTGTTACTCACGATGCATGCTACTTAAAAATCTCAGCGTGGCATCAATGAAGAAGGGTCAAGAGAGACCAGAAGATCAAAGAATGATGCAAAGTTTTGAAATGCTATGCGATTGGCTGGAATCAGAAGGTGGTGCAGATTTGTACACACTTGCAGAATTGCATAGTAAGATGACTGAGCTCAGTGGCGAATCAGAGGTTTACACGATCAAGAGACTCAAACAAAAGCTGCAAGAGTATTATAAAGAATTCATATTCTTTGAAGAAGTTCAAAGGGGCACAGTAACGTTGTCTGCTTTAAAAATATGACGAAGTACATTATAAATGACAAATGGTATTCGAAAAGGAAGGAAGAAATCGATGATGAAGCAGAACGAATAGTAACTGCTGCAGCGAAGATCATAAAAGCTGAAATCAGAGAACAAAAATATGTTTCCGAATCATATCCAACTAATGATGACATTGCGAATGTTGATCGAAGCAAGAAATGGATACCGCGTAATCTACAAACACTCTTGGCAACGTTGGTTCCATTAGAATTGAAGCAAAACAGCATAAGGACACTGTATTTTCCAGGCAGCCCAGCCAAGATCAGTTATAACCCCAACCCTGTTTGGCTTAGGTGTTGAGTTGACCATGTTTTGGGGTCTGGGATTCTCTATTAGTTACGATGAAGTGACCAGCTACAAGCAATCTGTTATTCACAGCAAAAGCTTTAAAAACCTTGGCACATTTACCCAGTGGGTGGCAGATAATGTTGACCACAATGGTGAAGGGAAGTTGTTGAAGGGAAGAGGAGTGCCAATTTTCCATTACATACGTCCAATAGAGATCATTTGCAGGTCCCGTACACATTGCCATCAGAAAAGTGTTCGGATCTGCTTTGGCATTTGGGGTGGATTTTCAGCAAAGCAACAAGGCCAAGATCAAATTGGTCAGGCTTCATGCAGCATGTGTTCCTTGATTACCAGCATCCAACTCCAAATCTGAAGTGCTTCTCCTGCCAATCATTGATTTAAATCCTTCTGACAAAGCCTGCATCTTTAACTTACATTCAAACTCGAGCTGAGCAATTGGATATCCCAACTCCATGCAACACATTCAATCAACCCTTGTGGCTCAAAGCAAAGCAATCATCAAAGCAAAGAGATCATCAAAGCAAAATCAATGAATATAGTTTGCAGACTTGGAGGCTTTCACACAATGATGAGCTTCATGTGTAGTATTGGTTCCATTATGAAGGGATCTGGATTAGATGAGGCATTAGAAACAGTGTACGGGCCTAATGCAGTTACTCATATTATATCAGGGAAGGCTGTTTCGAGAGCACTGCGTGGAGACTTTTTGGTAGAGGCTGCATTAGTAAATAAGTTGATGATGTCAATTTTGCCATGCAGAACCAATGAAAATGATACTTCCAGAGGTACTGAATCTGAGGAAGTTCCGATGGATAATCTTGAAAAGGGAAACGAGCATGACCAAGGCTCTTCGAGTGATATGGAGGTT